>CABFWO010001385.1:0-16509 GCA_902155825.1 Timema genevievae
GATGGGCTTCATAAGCTTGCTGCCAACACGTCCTACGCCTTAGAAGGCAGAAAGATACTAACAGAACTTGTAAATGGAGTGAATCGAATTGAGCGCTTAGTCAAGGGTGTGAGGACAGCCAATGAGCGCTTAGTCAAGGGTGGGAGGACAGCCACTGAGCGCTTAGTCAAGGGTGTGAGGACAGCCATTGAGTACTTAGTCAAGGGTGTGAGGACAGCCATTGAGCGCTTAGTCAAGGGTGTGAGGACAGCCATTGAGCACTTAGTCAAGGATGTGAGGACAGCCACTGAGCGCTTAGTCAAGAGTGTTAGGACAGCCATTGAGCACTTAGTCAAGGGTGTGAGGACAGCCATTGAGCGCTTAGTCAAGGGTATGAGGACAGCCATTGAGCATTTAGTCAAAGGTGTGAGGACAGCCACTGAGCGCTTAGTCAAGGGTGGGAGGACAGCCACTGAGCGCTTAGTCAAGGGTGTGAGGACAGCCACTGAGCGCTTAGTCAAGGGTGTGAGGACAGCCATTAAGCACTTAGTCAAAGGTGTGAGGACAACCATTGAGCACTTAATCAAAGGTGTGAGGACAGCCATTGAGCGCTTAGTCAAGAGTGTGAGGACAGCCATTGAGCACTTAGTCAAGGGTGTGAGGACAGCCACTGAGCACTTAGTCAAGGATGTGAGGACAGCCACTGAGCGCTTAGTCAAGAGTGTTAGGACAGCCATTGAGCACTTAGTCAAGGATGTGAGGACAGCCATTGAGCGCTTAGTCAAGGATGTGAGGACAGCCATTGAGCACTTAGTCAAGAGTGTTAGGACAGCCATTGAGCACTTAGTCAAGGGTGTGAGGACAGCCATTGAGCACTTAGTCAAGGGTGTGAGGACAGCCATTGAGCACTTAGTCAAGGGTGAGAGGACAGCCACTGAGCGCTTAGTCAAGGGTGTGAGGACAGCCACTGAGCGATTAGTCAAGAGTGTGAGGACAGCCATTGCGGAAGCCTCAAAATTGGACGACCATTTAGAGTCTTGTAAAGTGCTCAGACAAGATCTTTTTAATGGTTTAGATCATGTGTGTGGGAAACACGACTACTGTCGAGGGACCTTTTGTCGAAGGAAGGACAGCGAAGAATAAAATGTCCTTTCACAAACTGGTATCATGTAATTTGATTGGTCCTATTAAGAAGCTTATGGATAGATTAACTCGAAATTCAGACAGTTTTGTTTTCAACAAAACAACAAACCAGGCAGAGAAGTATGATATTTTTTTTTTCGCTAAACTAGCTAACAAATTAAAATACGACACTTTATTAAGTTTACTTGGGTAATTAATTAATATTTAGGTTCGCCGAAGACAGGGAGATTGAGGGTTGATCCTGGACGGATGCACTGAGGGTTGTTTTATTTTAAATTATTTCCCACTCACTCTCCACGCTAATGTGGGCGCACTTACTTTAGATTTAACCATCTTAATCCCTAGCCCTTAACCATAATTAGTACATATGTGTATAACTCGAATGTGTAGTAAGACGTGGTACTAAAAAGTTAGTTTATGTTAGTTGGATGAAGCTATGTTTTAAAAAATATGAGGGCCGAATTTGCACATAATTTACTGAAACTTATTTACCCACAAAATTTTAAGCCTTGCGTGTTTAATTTTCATCTAGGTAGATTGGATTTTAATATCATATTTATAGTGTGGAAATTTCAGTACTCCCAAATGTAGACCAATTTATAAAGCGTGTTCATGACTAGGAAAAAAACTGTGCATAGAGCAAAAAAAGCTCCGTACTTAATCTATTCTTATTAACCTTATCCACACTTCCCTATCCTTGCATACTTTCTTTGCTTCAACAACATCTTTACAGCGAGTCATAGCTAGTTAAAAATTATAGAATAATATATTATAATTATTATATATATTAGGTACACCCTAGTTGGCTCAAAAATATTATAGGCTATAAAAATATATTTTATGATAATTATTTTGTAATAAAGTGTTTTGAGCAAGTTTATACTATTTGAGCTTACACCCCCAACATTTTATGAAACAATAAATCCTGTTTTGTTTTTTCATATTAATGAACTTAGTGTCAAAGACTACAGGCGGGAAAAAGATTGACTACGCCAAACGCGGCTCATACAAACGAAGGGATATAAGAGCAGCCATATCTCATTCAGCTGGTCCAGTGTGGCATTTGAGTCCATGCATAAAAAAATGTCAGGAAAAAGTCCCGGCAAAAGTTTCAAGAAATTATGTACACGGAGAGAAAAGATTAGATCTGATCTCAACAAAAGGTGTAACTTATCAAAGAAGGGTTCCCAGAGAAAATATAAAAGCTCCTGTCCTTTTAATTCTGATTACGGACTAGAAGCTCTTTAGCCAGACATGCCATCATATGAACTAACTAATCAAATCGACAGTCCTCCCAAGTGGCATTTGACTCAAGTATGATCGCTCGCATAGTATTGGTCGATCATATGTAGCTGACGATTCCACACGTCCATCACAGACTCAGCCTTCAACTATGAGTGAAGAATGACCCTAAACATGGGACGAATCCTGGATAGCTCAGTAATAGAGCACCTGTGCCCTAAGCCAAAGGTCTCAAGCTCAATTCCCGTGTTCAGTTGTCTTTTTCGATTAATTTATATTAAATATAATGTAACATGGTTGGTAGAGCTTAATAAAAATCACTATTACTAAAATTTTGAAACGTGCCATAAATATTTTCTGTCAGTACTATTTCTATCGGAATATTTATATTTATATTTGTTTCAGCACATAATGACCGGTCTGCTGCTTGCACATCAAGGGTAGACTCTCTACCATTGCTAGTTAAAAGGGCCGAGGATTCAGCTAGGCCTATCTCAGAAGGTGACTCCCCTCCGGCCAGGGGATCTACCAAACCACGACCTCTATGTGCCAGCCTACACCCTCTTTTTCCCCAAAGTGCCGGATAAAGCACCAAAGAAGCAGTTTTTCCGGACGGTGGTTCCACGCAGGGTTGTGGAGTTCGAGAATCACGAGACCAATGTGCATTAATTTTTAATAGTGTTATTGATATTTATGTATTTTTATTTCAATTTATTGATGTATCTCCCGCAAAATTCTCGTCCCTACATAACCCACGCAACCAACAGAGATATTACCAAAGTTGGTATCGTTCTCTCACTCAACTCAACATGTTTTACTATTAACCTCCATTTTAATTGGAAAATGGAATTAAATTACTGTGCCGTACATCAAAATTTGTATTTTTATTTCACTCATAGTTTGCATTACATATAATCTCTAAAATATTAATTACAATAATGAACATTCTTTAGAAAACACTGATTTTATACTCATGAAGTTTCTAGAAATTCTAATAACAACTTGTTACAACGGTATATCGTCTACCACGGTATATAATTAATGATGCATCGCGGTGGACGATATATTTGGGTGGACGATACATCGTGTTCCATTTTAATAAATCAAAGTTAGCTCGCTTCGTTGAATGCATGGTCTAACGCGCTATTCTCGTGTTGGACTAGTTTATCGAAGACAGGGATATTGGGGCAGATCCCGATCGTGTGCATTGAGGAGAGTTTTTCTTAAATTGTTTTCCACTATCCCTTCACGAAAATGCGAGTGCACTCCTCTAAATTAAAACTTTCCTCGTTCCAAACATATTATTTTAATTAGTACATTGGCGTACAACCCAAACGGGTAGTAAGATGCGGTGCTAAAAAGAAATCAATATTAACCCGCATCGCAGGTTACATGGTCAAACGTGTTACTCTCGTGTAAGAATATAAGTGATCTGAGTTTGAGTTCCGATCGAATAAAGTGAGTTTTTTTCCCCCTAAATATTTTTCCACTCTCACTCCACGCAAATGCGAGTACATTCACTCTAATTTCTTCCATTCTCATTCCTATTCTATTAGCAACTTAATCTATGCGTGTAAATGGATATCCACCATTGACATATATGGCTGAAATTTTCGAGCTGTCGTCTGCATACCAAAGTGAAGGAAAGAAGAAAACTTTCGGGTATCTTTTTCTCTCTTACACCCATACAAGGCAACGTGGTATTTTGACATAGTTAATTAATTTGATTGAATATATGAGATACATCAATGTGTGATTAGTCAAATTAAATAAATATGTTAGTAAAAGCTTTGAAGAGCATAACAAAGCTTGAAACTGTTTTTTTTCTTTAAATAAGTTGATGTAGCCAAATATATACGATGACTTTTGAAGGAAATTCACTTGTAAGGCTTTACCTCGTACCAGAATCCTACCCTATATTTGTGTTTATTTAGGATAAAAGACCTTCCAGTAGGAAATTTCTACTTTCGTTCTAAATGGCTGTCTAGCCTACCAAAATATTATACATATATATATATATATAATAGTATTCTGGTATGAGTAAAGCCTTACAGATTGGGATTATTACTAAAATCAGGGTTTAGTAGATACTGTACTTCCTACAAGCCTATAACCTAAATTATTATTTGAACGTAAGACTTCTACACAAAGTATGTCATTCAAACAAATGTAATACAGTTTTTAGCTAACTTGTTTCATTATATTTATCGAACTATCAATATAATATGGTTTCTGAGTCAAGTTAATAACCAAATTTAAATATAATTGTAGTCTTGGAAAACTGTAAACAAGATTGATGATAACTACATATTTAAATATGTTAAAGATTTTATTCGTATTTTTACAGTATTACCTGTAAAAATGAATTGTATATCCTTTAATGTAAATGTTTCTTCGGGAAAGTGTGGTATAATACTTCACTATTTTCAAACAATAACACTTTTTTCTATCAGAGACATGTTTTCGCATAAGAACATTGAAATAAACCGTTAAATCTGTCCCCCCACAGTGTAGCAGACGATAAACTTGAGCGTCACGCTTTTGTCCTTGGCAATGTGTATGTGTATGTCCATCCAGTTATATTATAGAGATCAATGGTATCCACTAATGCGTATCCGCATATCGTGTCATCGTTGCGTATCATCCAGTGAAACGATACGGTGCAACACTTTGATTTTTTTTCGTATCATCACTTTGTAGCCGTATCAAAACGGAGGACACGAGACTATGATACGTATAGAACTTGAGTGTTCAGTTCTAGTTATTCTGCAGCAATGAGCACATCTTTCCTCCCACGCATCTTGTTTTCTCACTTTATTGAAATGATCAGGATATTTTGGGTCCCAAATTAAGTAAATTATACGGTATATTTCTATAAATCGTACGATCTCCTTACTCCACTCCACTGTGCCAAAAATATAGTAATGATAACAATAAAAGAAAAAATACTAACAAAAACAAAATCTCTACACAAGGTTTCCGCCGGGCGTCCTCGACAGGAATGAACGTGCAACGCGGTAAAATGGTAGCCCGTCTACATATGTTTCAACCTAGTGCCATATCATTCCTTTGATGTGACGGCGAAAAACCGACAAATGACCGATCGGGCCCGTTGCTTGTCTTTGTCTCACATTTGACACACCACTTTGCAACGATTTTCCGTCTCCACTGATACGAAACGGTGATACGCAACAAGTGGATACCCGGATTAAAATGACCGGATACCAAGACGCACTGGGGGGAGGGGTGTGGGGTGTGGGAAGTTGAGACAAATTGCCAGTTCTCTCCAACAAATTAAAATATAGTAGAGCGTCGATAATTTGGACGTCAAAAATCTGGATCGTCGATAGTCCGGATCACCAAGAAAAAAAAGTATATATAAAAATAACACATAATATAACAAATTTTTTAAGACGCTAGGGTCCTGCCGCCCCTCAAGAGGCTGCGTTCAATCAGCGTGCGCCTTGTCTTCCCCCCATCGGCTATAAAAGAGCGTCCCAACGGCATGCCAGCCAAAATCATGACAGTCATCGAAGCGATCAAACATCATGGAAGGTCAAGACGTTTGCACCCGCAAAGCAAAGCCGGTGAAGCCACTCGCCATCACCATTATTTTCAACACTTTGTTTCCGCTGGACGAAGTCAACGCCAAACATGTCATTATCGGCATGAGCGTCAAGAACAACTTTACGCCCTATGTTCAGCTAGAGAAATGCGGAGAATTGTGCGGTGTTTAACGTGCAGATTGGCAAGAACTGGGCAACTACAAGTTGGTCATATCAAAGTTTTTCAACAACACGCAGCCTCCTCGGAAGATTAATCTGACTAATCATGAAGTCTCTGAGACGCATGTGCGGTGACCGTATGGTCGTCATCAGCGAGAAACAAGACGCCGGACTCAAACGGGTAACCTATCTAGCACCTAGCTGGGTGCGTCTTTCTGAGGTGTGGGACCTCATCGACGTCACCATCAACAAACGAAATATGTGGTCGACACCTGTCATACAATATTACAACGATTTGATCGACACCTGTCGTGGCTGTATGCGACACGCTAACAGAAACAGTAGATGTCATCGATCTCGAACAGCCTACGGTGGAAACGCACATCAAAAACCAGGATATTATCAGTGCTACCTACTATACACGTCAAGTCGTCGGTTTGGACTATTACATGTTGGATTGTGAACTAAAAACAATTTCACCAATACATCTAAGAGACGCTGTAGAAAAACGTATAAACAAATATATGCGTTATTCCTGTAAAAATGTATAGTAAATATTATGTATTTCTGTGAAACCTTTAATGTATAATAAATATATGTTTGTAATATCGTGTTTTATTCACGCAAAACCGGTTTGTCCCTTGCCTTATCCAAACGCGTAGGGTCGACTAAATGTCTCCAGATACGAGTCTGGACTTGTTGAACCGCCAAACTGGCACCAGTCATGAACAGGGTCAATGACCTCTTGTACTTGCTCACGGTTTCAAGGTCATGATATATTCCTGTCTCAACTTGTCTTGTCGAGCCATCAAACTGGTGCCAGATATGACTCATCAGGGAAAACTCAATGCCTGGGGAGGGGGGTGGGTTGCAACACCAAAATAGATTCAGAGCCTTGCAACAGGGAGACCGGGCCAGTAGCTCACACTCTATGCTATACAGCCGTCGAGAAAGGATGCTACTGCACGCTCCCGCCCTCAAGGGCGACATTTTATGGGACGTCACGGGATTCATGCCCAACGCCAGAGACTGCACACTTCCTCCACTAATAAATAAAAAACTCCCACCCAAAATCCTCCCCCCAAGAGACACACATAAAAAAAATTCTGCACACATGAAATCGAATGGAGTACATACAAAAATCAAATGGGATGAAATGGGCATGAATGAACCAGTTTGAACGTGAATGAATCCCCTACAAACCATCCTAATTAGCCCCACATCTGCCCACGCCTTAAATAACACCCCTGGATAAAAAAGTACGATTAATTATGATAATATAGGCTTAAAAATTAAATAAGGAAGCTGTGCTGAGGGGCCCACCACATTACTGTCGTCAAAGCCATACAACATCGAGATTAACTGATAAGTGTTTCATAAAGAAAACTAATAAAATAAAATAATATTATATAGTTGAATGTGCTGTCCTTTTTTAGTTTAGGATAACTTAATTTCCAAGCTAGGGACATTATCTTGGATTTTAAAGTTCGCGTTAGTTTATTAATTAAAAGTAAGACTGAATAATCGATAGTCCAACACCAAGAAGTTGAGGACGAGCGCTAATGAAGTTATTTCGGCTCCTTGGTGGAATGATTCGCCAGGGAACTCTTTCATTTGGCGAGGTGTGAAAAAAGAAAGGGAAATAAATTAGGAAAGAAGGCAATGAGACTAACATTGGGATCCAATAAAATCCTCTGTCAAAGTAAATCTCACCATTGATGTAACACAGTAAGTAGTCAACTTTGTTAGTCGTAGCAACTGAATAAAGTAATAAGAATGGAGAAGGTGTTGCTTTCAGTTTGTTTTAACTCAATAAACAACGTCTCGATAAAAGACATTCTTTTTTCAAGCACAGTGAAACAAAACTACACCTTACGAAAACAAGGTACCAAATGAATAAACACTTCACCTGCAACACAAAGGACAAAAANGATGTGAAAGCTGACTCTTGACTTAATATAGAGAAGTCTTAAGGTGGGTTAAAAGGGATGGCGAGAAAAGGTCAGTGTTTTTGCAGCTTTTGTTGAATTTTTTTTTTGACAAAATAAATAAAATATTGCTCTAGTAGAAACATGGACTTAAATTTTCTTCACATGATGATATCAACAAATCTTGAATATTATGTCATGAGCATAGCGGCATTAGATAATAAACTTTTTTTAAGCTAAGAGCTGTAGCATTTGGCTACAATTAAAGAAGATACAGGACTGAGGGAAATAATCAACTTACCCAATTTTACCGTTCCAGCACCTCTTGACAACAGTTCAGACAGACGATGAATACACAACCGATCATAATTGCGGCGCGTGATGGACTAACCAAGCCTACCAAGGTTCAAACGGCGGCCACTAGAGGTCGCGGGATACTAGAACTTTCCTAAGAGCTTAAGAAGGGAAGTGATGTCTGTTCTAGTCTATCGGAGAACATTCCAGTGCTTTGGAGTTCATTATCGAAGCTATGTTTGTCACGCGTATCCCCCCTTTGTGATCCTAATATGTTTCCTCACCTAGTTCCTTTCCTTCCATGTTTCTCTGAGTTTTCAAGCATATAATTATAATGCAGGTATGGCTATATGACCGGCCCTATTGGACTTGACTCTGGATAGGAGAATACGTAGTCTTGGCTGTGCTTTTGCTAAAATGTAAGAATAAATTTCTTTCCGGCTTAAATGATTTTTTATTTATGTAACCGTTTCAAAATTCACTTTTCGGCTTATTATATTTAATATTTTTATGGGTAAATTAATACACTTTGGAATCATAGATTGAAATTAAATTCAATGATAATATTATGAAATTAGTTATCTGGCCCTTTCTTTATATTATGTAAATGCATTGATGATTTTGTCTTATAAAATTGGAATATGAATTGAAGCCTTTTGTAGAATAATGATTGATGATGGAAGTTTTGAGGACTTTTATCGAATCCTATCTGGTTCAAATAATTTTCTTTTTATATATATATATGCGACGAGTGGAGATAGATATAATTTTGTAGATAGTGTTGTTTTTACTGAGGCTATATAACATAACATAACGAGTAAGTTTTTTTTATGAGAACAGACGGTTAAAATAAATGTATTTATTTTCTCTAGCAAAATTTAAAATTTTATGATACATTTAACGTTAATATAATCTTTATATTTACCTTTCATATACATGATTAATCTTACATATGTACACACTTTACGACTATCATTTTTAAATTATTTTTTTTTGCCATACCATCATATATGGTCGTATCTGTTGAAATAGATATCTACATATATTTAATTATATTTTCTATGAATTAATATAAAAAAACGCATTTCATGGTTTTTTGTTAATGTTATCGATAATTGAGTGTACCCTTAGGATATTTGTTTATTTACTTATTTGTTTGTGTATACTTTTTGGGAATTTATATATTTATGAGGACGGCCACCTAACAATCATTCCCGCAACCAGTTGAGTTGCGTGCTCTGAGTTTCAGGTGTCTGTACTCAGACAATTGGAACAATTATTAAAGCGACTCACTCTGATTGTGTTAGTAATTTTTTTTTAACTATTTGAGCCTTCTATTTTGATTGGTTAGGTAAAGGAGGTTTCAGAGAAAAAGCGTTCATTAAATTCCAGGACACCCTTGATCAATATTTAAGAACTCTTGACATTACTATTTAAATAAAATTAAACTCTATGTTTGTACTGGGGAATTATTAGAGTTCTTTTGACCAAAAAATTGTTTCGACACAAAAAACTGCAAAATTACTGGTCCTTAACTCGTCATCCCTTCCATGCCATCTTAAACCATAAATGTGCACTAATTTGATTCCGTTATGAAATAGTAATTTAATTTAAGCGATGAAGCTACCGTGGATTAAAATATTTTAGTTATCATTAGCCATAGCAAATAACTTGCTAACATCCTTACAAACTTCCTAAATGATTCACTTGTTTCAAAATATCTAATTGCTTACGGTGGTTTATGCGCGCCACTGCTGAGATCTAACTCAGTAGAATAAATAAAGGAATAGTTTCCACGAAGGTGCTCTCTTTTTTTAAACTGCTGGTATAAACTTTGTAATGAAAACGAAATATATTGGCAGGAAACAAATTACATGACACTAGTGGCGGTGGAACCTTATTAATTTTGTGAAAGGGGCAAGGGGGACCAAAAAAGATTTAAAAAAATTTAGGAAATTCCCCTCTCTTATACAAGCTAACGGAATAAAATGTTTGCCAATTGGATGCACCTTGAAACAATTTGGAGGGAGTGGTCCTCTACTGGAGTTTAAAAAAAATTACATTCCTCTAAGTCCTGTTTAGAGTCTTTTTCCTTCAAGAAATTCCCAAAATTTAGATGCCTTATTTGAAGTGATCCTCGCTTTGAATTTGTTTTAAAAATGGGATTTGTCTAGAAAATATTTGGAGGGATTCTCACCTGGAAATATTTTTTTAAATTATACTACACTAAAAGATATTTGGAGCGGTTTTCCTTTAGAAATTTGAATGCTTAAATATACTATGTAAAGTGATCCTCACCTGATATTTAAAAAAATTTAATGTCTCTAGAAGATACTTTGAATATTTCTCCCACTGTAATTTTTTGAAATTTAGGTGCTTCTATAATCGATAATCTTTATGGAATAGTCCTCACCAAATTTGTTTTGAAATTATGATATCTTTATAAGATATTTGACTTTGTTCTTAATCGTATCGTATTCGAGAATATAGGAGAGGAGTGAAATAAATCAAAGTAGGGGAGGGAGGCATTTATTCTAAGGGAGGCAAATTATTTACAGGGAGGCTATCCCCCCTTAGACTCCCCCACACTTTATGACAGCACTATATATATATATATATATAAAAAATCAAGATTCAGACATCAGCCAATCCCCATTTTTCAAGCCCTAAGTCTTACTTACCACCACTTACCTGTTCAGGTTGTACGCGTATGTACTAATTACACTAATGAGTTAGGGATGAGGATGGTTTAATTTAGAGGAATTGTACCCACATTTGCATAGTGAGAGTGGAATACCATTAAGGAAAAACCACCCTCAATACACCCGACCGGAATTCGAAGCCCGATCACCTCGTCACAGGCAGTATAGTATAACAAGAGAGTGACGCTTTAGACCATGCAGCCACCGAAGCAATGGCTTGTTATTCGTATGCTCGGAGATTGGTTGACTTCCTGAGACTAGACAGTAAATACATCCCTTTTACTCTTTAATAAATTATGTACACTAAAACAAAAATAAATATTTGTCCAAAATTCAAAATCTCCTACCTGTGATTTAACGTTGTAAAAGTACCAAATTGAAATGTTAAAACCCACATCGGTGGATACACGGATACGCTGGTTTGTCAGTGATGGGGAGGTAGGGAGTTCGAGCCCCTGTACGATGTACTGAGGGTGTTTTTCCTACGTGATTTCCCACACTCCCTCCCGAAAACGTGGATTCCTTTCCTCTAAATTTCTTCCCGTCTCATCCCTATCCCAGCCTGGGTTGGTGGTAAAACGCGATGAACACAAAAATTTGAAAAAGAGATAAATATATTTTTAATGACATTCTGTTTAACTGCCAATTAGGATTTTACGCATGTATATTAATTATTATAATGTGTTAGGTAAGAGGAATGTTGAACTTTACTTTAAGGAACTATACCCACATAAACTTGGAGGGATAGTAGAAAACTATTTAGGAAAATCCACCCCAGTACACCCGACCGGGATTCAAACCCCGATTTCCCGTCACCAGCAGTCTAGTCAATGGCAAGAGTGATTTCATATACCATGCGGCCACCGGAGAAATGGAAGAAAACTTATTTTTGCCTGCTATAATATATTATTTTATTTATTTAAGATATTTAATGTGCACTTTCTGAACGGGCTGATTATATCAGTACACGTGAATTTCTACGAGCGAGTATTAAAGGGCCTACCAATATTGCCCGGGAAAGGTATTTTAACATCCCACAATCAACATGAGACCGACGGCTTTACTTCCCCTAGGAAGGAAGTTGTGATAAGGATTTTTATTGCTCAAGAAATATTCTTTGACCCCGGATGGGTTTGAACCCACGAACATCGGAGCCTGAAGCGAGCGCTTTACCCCAAGACCACCGAGGTGAAACTTCTTTTAGTAACGCGAAAGAAAGATAGAAAGGTTTCGACTTCTTTCTTTAAAAGGATCTGCCTTTCTTATCTATGAAAAAGTACAGCGAGAATTGTTCTAACAATTTTAAATTTTAGAGCTTTGACACTCAAAACCTCTGTGGATTATTCTTAGACAACTAAAAAGCTTGAACAGAAAATCAAGCGTAAAATTAAAGCTAAAGAGAAATAAACTATAAAAATAACTTTAAAACATCGGAAGAACATCATTACATATTAAACATACAAAAACATTTGTAACAGTTAAATTATTAATTTTAAACCAACCCCGCATGTGATTTAAAACTAGCGCTGGGCGAATGACGTCATCTAAGTAATTTAATTTCGATACTTCAGAGACCAAAAGTCGATTACACTGATTGAATCGATAGTATTCACCTTATGCTCAATTTTATGATTAAATTATAAACTATTTGCGTTGCTTGAAGAATAATAGGCACAAACAGGTATCCAACTTGAATATTGTCTTTAGACTCATTCGTATAAAGTCACAGATAAATATCGGGTGTGTCCATGTTACCCAAGTAGGCGTGAATCCCCAATATGTGCAGAGGTTGGGACAGCAATGTAAGTTCATACAGTAGAAATAATGTTGTAGGAACTGTTTTTTTTAAGAGTATTTTTGTGAAATAGCGTCACAATATAAACAAACGGACATAAAAGTTAATGAGTGGCCAAAACTTGTAGTTTTAATTTTATATTTAACTTATATATAAAAATAACAAAAAGGACAAAATATATAGGTATTTAATAGCGTTACAACATAAATTAACGAAGATGAAAGGTAAATTGTTGGATTTAAATTTCAATAAGCAAAACCTATAATAATTTTTAAAAATATTAATTAATATCTAATTAATTTACATCAATTAATCAACATATAATCAACAATCATTAATATATCCATAAAATACTTAATATATAGTAAAAATAACAATTAATTCTTATATATTAATTACCTCTATAGCATAGGTTTAATAAGAGGTTTTGGGGAATTACATTTAAATCCAGCTATCGTATTTACTTTCTTGAATAACTAACGTTTATTAAAACTTAATTCGCTGCATTTAAAACGGTATTTAGTATCGTAATATTTTATATAATGCATTATATGACAAATGTTGGAGACCTCTTATTCGCCCTTTACATTTGAGTTGGTATTAATAGTTTTGTAAAAATAGAATAAAAAATGTTACAACTCGTAAAAGACGAATTACATTTGTACAAATTCTAGGTTTCGTTTTATACCTTCTTACAGCTCATCCTTGATTTATTTTAACATAATTTTGTTTTCTCAAATACTACAGTCTAAGGTGTAAGACTAGACTAGATTGCCTGTGACGAAAAAGTTGAGGTTCGAAAATCGGATGGATAAGCTGGGGATGGTTTACCATATGCAATTTATAGCTGCGGTTTTTACAACATCACTCCAAGCTAATGCAAGCACATTCCTTTAAATTACCTACCCTTTGGGTTAAGTCGTAAATAGCTTTGTTAGTTTTTTTTCCCGTTTTTCTTTATACCCTTCCATGGTTATTTACAATAAATAATGAATGTCATAGGGAGGTAGAAATGAGGAAGGTAAAATTTAGACGAAATTAACCCCTTATTATAATGGAGGGAGAGTGTTAGAACGTAAAATAAAATAAAAACACCCAAATGCAAAGAGCTGGGATTCCTCCAATCCCGAAAGTTCCCATCATCGGTAAACAGGAAATGATGAGATTGACATTTAGTCCACTTAACCAACATTTAGGATATTTTTATTTTGAAACGTACTTTTGATAAATGTTCTCCCAATTCGTCAGGGAAACTATAATGGCCCCAAGTCCAATGTTTTCAGGTGTCAGATGTGAGGTTCTTCCTTAACAGGTGAGCAACAGGCTAGAAAGAAAAAAACGAGAAGTGAAGTGTTCAGAGAGCCGAAGGTGTCGTAAACGAGCCGTAAAAGTGGCCCCGGTTTGGCCACAATCCCGGAGATATTACTTCACACTTTCGGGAGCCCTCGCCCCGCCCCCCCTTTTTTTTACACTACAAGGGAGGGCCGGTCTACTCAGCTCAATACCACTTCTTTTTATATATAAAAAAAGGTGTGCTTTTAGCATGATGGACTTGATAAAAAGTAATATTTCACTTTCAATTCAAATGGGAGTTCATTTCGTTATAGCTTATTTGTGAAGCAAAGAGGCTTTACCATTTTACCACTATTACTAACACAATATGTTTCAATTTAAAGCTAGGCCTTTTTTTTAAAAAGCATAAGCTGATTTAGGAAGCCAACTTTTAAAATTGTAGTCGTCCAAAAGGAAATTACACGTAACATGCATTTATGTAAAACTACACATAACATGCATGCATAAAGCTACGTTTACCCTAAAATGTAGAAGCAGTCTTTCCTTGACGGATTATACTATGGACATAGCTTATACGCTACAACATAGCTGAAACGTGGAAGGTAAACCTACTACCTTACAAGTTATACGAAGCGTACATTCCATTTGATTATTTAAAATTAGCATAGAACCAGCGCTTGAATTTAACAACCGGAACGATAACAACTAACAACCAATAATTCCTTAATCTATTTTACAGCATGAAACTATTACATTGGTAGAATCTATTGCATTGTCTATACACACTTCAAGTTGCATGCTAAGCCATGCCACTTTAATTAGATTTCAGTAAAATGAATATCACAGTGCAGTTTACTATACTAATTTAATTCATCGATAGTTACAATTAATTAATATTGATTTATATTGAAACGAAAAATACGCTGCCACAGTAAAACGACATCCAATATTTAACTATGTAGGTAGGCACTAGTCTAAAACCATATAATACTCATTATTAATTAAAATCATTTATAATAAAATTCAAAACTAATTATTTTCAGCATAGGAGTTAATAATTACATCTTGTTGACATTAAAATATAAAAATTACATTGTATCACAATTCACAGCAAGAAAAAAACACTAAAAAAATTAACTAAAATACTATTAAATCATACTGTCTCAATTATTTACAGATAGATTTATAGAACCTTGCCAACATAATGATCCAGCGTTGCATGAAAATGGTAACAAAACGTGCAATGCAAGCTACGGTTTTCTACACACGTTCATTTTCATCAAACTTGTCAGTCATGTTTGCGAAAAACTAAATTTTACGCTTACTGTTATCATCTGCATGCCGCATAGATCTCCGTTTGGTTGGTTAGGAATGTTAGGATTTGTACGCATTTTGGGAATGAGCTACTGATACCAAGCCAAACCTATTCTTTTGCACATTTCATACAAAAAAAAAGATCCATATGTAGAACATTTTTTATGCATCTTTCGCATATTTCATTGATATTACTACATTTCAAGTTTTTTATTTTATTTACAATAAATAATAACATACTTTTTATATTTGTAGTATTTATTTTATTTTGTCCCTTTTTTTCATATCTTAACATTGTTGTTACACATCTTTCACACTTGTAAAAAAATAAGACAGTTGAAACATCGAGACATGTGAAGGATACCTATCATTTGTGGAGAAAATACTAGATTGAAATTAATTGAATTTCAATGAAAGAAATATGCATGCCAGAACATTCCCCAATCACTTCATGTGAAGTAAAATGGAATTTCATCCCATAAAATGTTGCTACAGAAGAGGCAAAATATGGCACTAGAAAATTTGAAAAAATTCTTTGTTCTAAATTGTTATGAAAAATTATGAGGATGTTAAAAATTATTATTAATATTTAATCGACATGAAAATTTTTTGTTCCAATGTAAAATGTTTTGTAACATACACTGTTCATTAAATTGGCAGAAACAACCAGATATTCTATTCTTTCATGTAAAACCCTTTCTATTACTTGCAAATTTTAATTTATCTAAGTATTATTTCGGACCACACCTGGAGAGTGTTCTTTTAAAAACAAATTTTGGCAGTATTATCTGCATGGTGGAATTTCGTATATATTTGCACATTTCAGACATCACATAGTTCTATATTGAGACTTTAATTTGCATCTAAGTTCTGACTCTATTGCTCAGGCTAATTTTTTTTAATACGCTTAGTTTTTCTAAAGATTTAGCCGCCGAAAAACGGACACCTTTTGTCATTTTTCATTTCATTCAATGCAATAAATATTTTGAAGAAAATATGTTTAGTTATAAACTTTAGGCGGCAAGAAAGTAAACATAATTTATAAAAAGAAATATGTATTTACAAAATGTGTCTTTTTTTTCTTTTTTTTTTTT
>CABFWO010001385.1:25820-47665 GCA_902155825.1 Timema genevievae
GGAGAAATGTTTGCACAGCAATGATCTATCTCCATTTTAGACTCAATAGTCAATATTTACATTTTTTATTGGTCAAAATGTATAAATGAATAATTAAATATCAATGCGATGACTTGAAGATCTGCAACACCTTTTAAAATTTTAACCAGAAATCGAAATTTTAATACGAAGTGTTGACCCTTGTGGAAGACATTAAACTGTTTGAAATGCTCTTAGGTGGACAAAGATGTGCCTCTTTTCTCATTGATTCTATATCATTGTATATTATTTTATGCGTGTTCTTATGTGGAGCTGTGATGATACAATATACATTACTCCGTTCAGAAATCTTACAATTTTATAGAAAGAGAGAGAAAGTCTGTGCGGTGCACCGTACCATTTATTTCTAATTAGTATTAATTTCAAACCTAACTTAACGATCTTTATTAAATCACACTTATATGCTAAGAATGTCATACAAAGTTAGATTTATTGACGAATAAAGCGGGGAACTCTTACAGTGGCGGGTGGCGAGCGGGTTGCCTATATTAGAGGACGTGTTGGTTCGGCTTTCATCGCTTCTGTGTGACAACGTAATCACGTAACGCCTTGATTGATTTAAGTCTTCAGTTTTACTATGTTAATTTTTACAAGTTTTATATTTTGTGTTTAAATTTTATTTGTTTTTTCATTGTATGTATATATTGTGTACGTGTGTTTTATTTAGCAAATATAACAAGTGTGTGTTTATATGCAGCATATTTTGAGGTTATTGATTTGGTGTGTTCCAGCTGCCTAGATACTCATAAAAAGGATTCATATGAAATTTGTCTATTTCGAATTTTTTTTAGATATCCCTTGGACCTTAAATTAAAAAAAGTTCTACGAATTATTCTAATTTTCTCTTCGTAATAATAATGAATTTAAAATTAAAGTTTTTTTTACGATAGATGGTGACAATATTACCTTTTCTGAAATGCAGACACCTAACTATTTTTATATTTTCAATGTGGCCCTGATCGAGTGAGTTTGACACGCTTAGTCTAAGATGCCACTTTCGCAATAGACTGAACTTCCGATGACGGGTATAACGGGCTTCGAATCCCGTTCGGGTGTACTTAGGGTGTTTTTACTTAGATTTATTTTTTCCAATCTCACTTCATACAAATGAAAGTACACTTCCTTTATACTCAACCTTTGTCATCCCTAAGCACATTAGCGTAATTATTACATATTATGTGCATATCACAAACGGGGGGTTATTCAATTATGTACTAAGCTAATGGGTTAGGGATGAGTAAGGTTGATTTGAGAGGAAGTGAACCCACATTTTTGTGGAGGCAGAGTGGAAAACCATTTAGTAAAAACCATCCTCAGTACACCCGACCGGGATTCGAACCCTAATCCTCCCGTCATAGGCAGTCCTAGTCTATTGCGAGTGACAGCTTAGACTATGCCACCATCTAAGCGGCTGAGATCTTAGTTCAAAATAATTGTATCCTACAGCTGTAAAGTTAATGTCTCATTATTATGTAATAAGTGAATAACCCACTGTTGTACACCCCTGGGTGTGTTTTTTTCGTCCCCATTCATAGCTGCTCGGTCATTACAACCGGCGCGACAATGGCACCAACTATGCTAAGTAATATATTGTGAATTACGCGCGGGATTACAGCCCAGAAGCAGTGCTTAGGAATGTTAATCCTTTGTATTGAGACTAAAATAGCGGCCGAACGCAATGCATACAAAGGAAGTCGTTAACAAAATATAGGGCTAGAACTAGGAATAATTACAGTTGCGGGGAATGTGGGTTTGGGGTTAGATTTAACAGTAGGCGTATCAATAATTCTCACGACTACATGGCTATTTTTTTAAATCAGCATTTGACGCTAAATAGGTTATTTACATATTAAGTTTTTCTGTAGACGGTCGCAACGCTTGGTGTAAACACACTGCATCTATCATTATAACTAGCCTCCTAACTGCTGACTTAAAAGGTCCTGGGTTCAATTCTCGTTTGGTACCAGAGAATTATTTTTTTATCGAAAGGGAAGCAATTCCCAGGGTTAGTAAAGCTTAAGTTAGGCTAAGATCTTTATTGGCTCCACCCCATCATATTCACCATCATCATCACCTCACTTAATCGGGATATGGAAAGAGCCTCCAAGGAAGGGATGTACGATCAGTATATTCGGGAATCCCCTGGGCAACGGTAAATAGTACTGGCTAATCTTCCCGCAAACTGAACTACATATTTACGTATACCAGATACGCCATTATTATTATTTACCATTATTCCCGATTAGGTCTATTTTAATTGCGAATTGAACTTACATTTATTTTAGTAGCAATGTTAGGCCTTACCACACTTTTTCAGTTTTCTAGATTCCTAACTTTTCTAAATATTTCAGAACAAAAAATATCCATTTTCCCATTGTTTAAAATGCAAGGCTCTAAAAATCCCCAATATTTTAATTTTTTTTATTAAATTCTTTACATAATAGTTCTTAACGACTCATGCGTCAAAGCAGAGATAAGAATCAAATAGCCGAAGCTATTATTTATGCTTTAGTGAGGAATTCTCCATCTAGATATCATTTCTGAAAATTGAAAAATGACACCTGGACACGGGAAACGAACCCAGCAGCATTAAGCCAACTACCGAGTCGCAGATGGCGTTATTTGATAGCTCGTGATCTTAATAAAATCACACATTTGTAGCCGACGATTTCCACACGTCCATCATAGACTTTGCTTTAAAATATGAGTGAAGAATGACCCTGGGCACAGGACGATTCATGGATAGCTCAATGGTTGGCGTACTAAGCCAAAGGTCCCGGGTTCGATTCCCGTGTCTAGGTGTCATTTTTCAATTTTCAGAATATCTTAACTAATAGTACACATTGAGATACGCTAATCTATCATAAAAATATTTTTAAAAATCCAAGGAGGTTTTCAAATTCACTTGAATTTCTCTTTAACCACATAATTCCTTAACTTTTCCAGGTTTCCTCTGTTTCCCTGATGCGAATCAACCCAGAAGGACCAACAGTTACCAAACATGGATCATTAAATTATATCAAATTTAGATTTTTATTTCGATAAATGTTTTAAGTGTGTGTGTGTGTGCGCGCGCACTCGCTGTATGTTTACCCATGTTGAATTGCAACTCTAACTTTAAACAGAAGATTATCGACATATTTTATTTTCTAGTAGATAAACATATATTTTAGATAATTCTACTGTTGGATGTTTTTAAATTATAACGCTGTGTCGTGGAACAATCCAATACATCGATACACACGCTTTACATTAACGGGTTATTTCAAATCTCCTCACAAAAGCCAACGAAGCTGTCTGCTAGCTTCTGGCTGTAGAGCGCATGCGTTGACAAATGCGCATGCGTACTGATTTGTGATGGTTGGTTCGGAGATTTGATTTGTTCTCCTGTGCCGAATATCTCAGGTAGAGCGGACAAAGCAGAGGTACGTTGAACTTGAGTGGAACAGCTCGTGCCAATTAGGTGGAAATATTGTCATTGGATTGGAGCTCGTCATGTGACCAAGTTTCTGCTCTGCGCTAGTTTTTCGGCGAACGTGTAAATCCAAAGTAGCTCGGCCCCTGCTTTTAGGGCCTGTAACGTTATTTGCCACCCTACCACGTATTTCCTTATATTTTTTTATAATTTGTTAATTATTTTACCATTTTTTTTTGTTTTAAATGCTGTTTACTTCAAAGTTCAGCCGCAGCATAACGCGCTGTGTTGCCATCAGTGACAAAATAATAATATTTACATCCATTCACAATAAAACCGAAGGAAGATCGTCTAACACTGTTTAAAATAATTAAAATAATGAATTTTGAGCTATGGAAGAAAACTTACCTTTTTATTAAACATATTTATCTTTCTAAGTAGTTTTTTGACTCTTCTTTATTTACTTTCAATGTCGGCCATTATTTTATTTCAAGGCATGCGCAGATCTGTTAAACAAGTGAGTGGCGTGTCTCGTAATTATAAAAGAAGTAAGAAAAGAAAAAGACTTGATATAAATAACTCCAAACTAGCGCGCATTTCAATTTTGACAGATGGAAATAGACAATTTAATTCTTTTAAGAAACTTTGTTCATATTCATTGACATATATTTCAATCTTTATATTGAATTTGCATTTTATTTTATATTCATCTCTAGTCCATAGCCAACATTTTATCTTTTGTTATAATGTATAAGTTTCCTCTTTGGACTCGTAAAAAATAGAACGTTTTTAAATTTGATTCCTGAAACACTTTTTAAGAAGATTGGGATCTTCTTCTTCTGCGTCCTTTAAGTATGGACCCAAATATGTGTGGTTCCATAATACATTTATTTTAAAAGTGTAAGCTTAGTTTAAAAGTGTAAGCTTAGTTTAAAAGTGGGATATTTATATATCAATAGGAAGCTGAGTGTCTAAGGAAGAACTAGAGCCTATTGATATTCTATGGATTGTTTGAAATTAAGAAAAGGAAACAGATTTCCTATATTTTGCTGTTTCCACACAACCTATTCTCTTGGTGAGATCCAGCCAAATCTTCATCTATGCATATTTTTTCTGTCTCTCTTTTTATCATCAAGAATCCAGGATTAATTAAAACCTTCAGAAAAGACTACATACATTCAGACACTTTATTAAATCCAGAACATTAATTAATATTCTATTTTATGTCAAAATATTAATGCCATTGATTTTTTTTAACAATACTTTTTTTTAACTCAAAACTCCAATATCAAATATGCTTAGCCTATATTATTTTTACTTTCTCTCTATCTTACAGGTAGAGAAAGTATAGTGATCGTCAAAAAAAATCGAACTCGAGATTTTGATGAATATTGACGTTTCATGACCCCCCGAATCTGAAAAAATTGTTTTTGAATTTCCGTCTGTCTGTCTGTACCTACGACTAGAGCCTAAACTCTCTTACCGATCAGACTAAAACTTGGTATCTAGGGTTTTCATATGGTTGCCCCGAGGGGTTTTTTGAATCGAATATCTAACCCTAAAATTAAGGGTAGTTTACTAAAGGGCAAAAAGAGAAAAAGTCGATTTTCTCAAAATTAGCTCTAACGATTTTGATTACATTTAATTTCAAAACATTTTTATAAATATTTTAAACAAAATGGTTACTCTCAATATTTCGGCAAATAAACTTTAAGGACTCCGGTCTGATGCGTTAATTCTCACTTTTTATCATATCGGTGACCTGGTGGTCTAGGGGTAAGGTGTCAGACTTCCGTGCTGGAGGTCCGGGGTTCAATCCTCGGTTCCGGCACGGATTTATCTGAATGCCAAACCCTTCCTTCACCTCTGACAAGATGTGTATTAATCACAACTTGTGAATGTGAGGAATGCCAGGCCTCCACCGTGGTTCGGATTCCACGTTAAACTGTAGGTTCTCCATTTCATCTCACAATCACCCTACCATTGCACATTAGCGTAAGTTCGTATAACCCGAACGGGTAGTAAGACGCGGTGCTAATAATAATAATAATAATAATAATAATAATAATAATTTGATCATATCTCCAAAACTATTTGAGATATGAAATTACTTATCATTGTAAATATGTAGAACTATTTATAATACAAATATTTTATTCTTAGCTCATTTTTATAAAACCAATAACTTTCAAGTTATACGCAAATATATGTATTTTTTTTAACTTACACTACAATTATTGCGACCTTAAAAAATATATATATCCTGAGATGATGATGGATGTCGACGTTTCATGACCCCCCGAAACCTAAAAAGTCGTTTTTGCAATGCCGTCTGTCTGTGTGTATTTTTAACCCCAAAATTAAGAGTATTTTTAATAAAAAGTGAAAAGAGAAACAATCGATTTTCTCAAAATCGGCTGTAACGATTTTGATTAAAATTCGTATATAAGCGTTGATTAAAATTATAAATAAAATGGCTGTTTGCATTTTCCCATGAAAATTACTTTTAGGATACTTTATAGAAGCGGAAATTACCGTATATCCGCAACTATTTGAGATACTAAATAACTTATCATTGCAAAATTGTAGTACTATTAAAAATAAAAAACTTTTTTATAAAATATATTTTTATAAAACCAATATTTTCTGAAATATTGGCAAATATATTAATACAATTTTGTTAGCTTTAGTTGTAAAGAGTTAGCCTACTACTTAAGTTTTAACGCAATAATACTCTAATACCATAGAGTAAGAAATGAGTAAGTCTCTTAAAAAGTGTATGTTTTCTTTCTTTCAACTTCTTAGGAGAAATGTTTGTACAACAATTATCTATCTCTATAGTTTTAAAATCAATAATCAATATTTATTCTGAAAATTGAAAAATGACACCTGGACATGGTGAATCGAACCCGGGACCTTTGACTTAGTTCGATTCCCATGTCCAGGTGTCATTTTTCAATTTTCAGAATATGATATTTAGATGGAGTAATCCTGACTAACAGCATAAATAATAGCGTTGGCTATTTGATTCAATATTTACCTAATTTATTGGCCAAAATTTATAAATAAGGAATTTATTAGCAATGCAATAACCATAGATGCAATGCAATAACCCCTAGTAAAATGTCGAAAATTTTAAACCAGAAGTCGACATTTTAATACGAAGTGTTGACCCACGGGGAACCAATATCAATATTTTTATTTTCTCGCTACCTTACAGTTAGTTTTGTAATCGTCAAAAAAATTGAACTCTAGATTTTGATGGATGTTGACGTCTCATGACCCCCCCGAACCCTAAAAAGTGGTTTTTGCAGCGCCGTCTGTCTAACCCTAAAATTAATAGCAGTTTACTAAAGAGTGAAAAGAGAAAAATTCCATTTTTTCAAAATCAGCTATAACGATTCTATTTCTTTCATTTTAGACTCAATAGTCAATAATTACCTATTTAATTGGTCAAAATTTATAAGAGAGAAATTTAATAGCAATGCAATAGCCATAAGATATTCCCTACTAAAATGACAAACATTTTAACTGTAAGTCAAAATTTTAATACGAAGTGTTGACCCTTGGGGACCCAATATCGATATTTTGTATTGATCCAAATATACAAATGAAGACGTTAATTATTTAAAAATAAAATTATGAAATTTAAAACCATGAATAAAAAATGTTTTACGTATGTCTAGTGCAATTTGTTCTTGGGAGTATGCTAGTGTATTTTATATTACGAATTTTGAGTAAATATCTACATTTCTAAAAAATAGAGCGAGTAAGTTTGTGCGGAGTTCCGTACCGTTTATTTCTTTTACTCTAGTATTTTAACTCCTAAATTTAACCATGTTCGGAGATTATTATTTTAATGGATTAATTGATTAAGTAGTATTTGGATGTGGTAACAAGGAAACAATAATAATAACACACACAAATTTCAATAATTGTTTTTAATTGTAATTTAAAATTAGTACATTTCATTCATTTTTATTTCAATTGTTCATGTTTTATTTTAAGTTTTTTTTTCCAACTCTTGTAGAGATTTACAGCACACCATTGTTGTAGGTAAGGTAGTGTCATTATTATTAACATTGCATCATCCAGAAAACGTTCCCAAGCACACCCATTGATATCGAGTGTTAAGGTTAATCGTGCCACTGTCAGAGTTAGCTGAGCTAAAGGTATTTTATTATTATTAATATTATTATTATTTTCTCCTAGATACTAGTAGTGTCGCCCAATATATATATATAAAATTTTAATCATCTAGACCAGAGGTCCCCAACCTTTTTGTACCTTAAAACACATTCAAAACTAACGGTAGTGCGGCGGGCACCAATCACTTTTTCAACTAAATTTATAGCCGAACATAATTCGTAATGCAAATAACACAAACACAAAACTACATATTATTTTTTAAAATAATGAGTTTAAAATTTAAAAGAATATTTTTTAAGTTTGCATATAAAATAACGCAAATAGTACACACGCAAAGTTAGTCCAAAACCAGTTAAAACAATTAAAACAATTTTCACCAAAACAAAAGTCAATGTCTATAAATAAAAAATACTGCTTTATTTACGATTTTAACAAGTCCAAAATAAATAAACAAGGAAATATTTAGCTACTCACCATTTTGGTGCTTATGTACATTTTTAAAATATATATTTATTCTGTGTTTATTAGGCAACAAAGCTGGGTAGACCCATGTCAAGATATTTACAAAGGAAATAGGAAGTATTAGCATGGTATTAGTGAGTAGATTGATAGTTCCGAGTAATAAAGTACACTTTGAAAATGAGCCGGCAAAGAAAGAGGAATGAGAGGAATGGATTGGAAAGAGGAGGGATTGTAAAGAGGGGGGCTTTCAATCACCAACTTCTGGAGAACATATTACCTGGAAATAAGCACAAACTTGATTTTTGTCGGAAAAGTGATAGGTTACAATTATTAGTCAAGAACTTTTCAGCTGTGATCAAAAAGGGGTGGGCAGACGCAAAAAGTTCGGCGGCCGCGGGCATAGGGTTGTGGAGCCCTGATCTAGACATTACCTTTCGTTGTGTAGAAATATTTGGAAGATAAACGTATATTTTAATAGAGGCGTTGCATTAAGGATGAATGTAAATGTTTTCGCAAAGTGAATTAAAGACAGCAGCTGATGGATAGTATGACACAGCACAATGATAACCCAACCGAAACTAACCTAACAATGGCTAAAGACAAAGTATACACAAGCCCCTCAGACTTAGGGGAGTTTCTCCGCGCTCCTTGAGACAGGTTAGTCACTGGGGAGTGCTAGTTGCTGTTCCAAGTGAAGCAAATCGTTTTCAAATTGTTCGTTGTAAAGGGGTGAAGGTCCAAACACAATAGTTCAGCTAACCGCAATCGCCCCTCCAACTCACCCTCTTAGTGCCTTTCAATGAACCGACATTTTCAGACAAGTAACTAGTCGACACTATTTGAAGATTGTTTACAACTAGATCATTTTACAAATATTCACTTGAACAAAAAAAAGTACCATTGTATTCTACGTTTTCTTTGTAATTTGAAGTATGAATAGGCTTGTTTGGGGGTGGGGGATGGTTTATAGGAAAGGGGGCGGGGCCGATACCTGAACCTAGTTTTTTGGATGCATGTTTAATGGCACTAGAAATATATTTTTGTCCGTCATCTAGTAAAACCATCTTCAAAGTGAACTGTTATTAAAAATATCTGCTTGATAGCGATGGTGTTACTTGGGAATGCACGTAGTGCTCCTCGTGGTGAAAGAATCAAGCTCTCCCAATGAGCGCAGCCATTTTTAACCTGGAAATTGAGGGTCTGGTATGTGCCTTGTCTGTGTCCATGGTATAGCACGATCCTAATTATATGCAAAAGGATTTGGAACATTTTAGTTAGGTCTTTGAGCCGAGATAGTACTTCTAAAAGATTGGTGGGCCCGAATACATGTTTCCCCCTTACAACATAAAACAGGACGGTGAGTATTATCTTAAAGTAAAAAATCCCGTGTTCGCCAGCAAAGCTTGAACCCAGTTTAATGACTTTCTGGTAACGCGAAGGGTTCAAAAGCAAGCCAGCTCATTAAGGGGGAGATGAAAATTTCTCCTTTGAGTGCAATTGTGGTCAACTTACAAGGGTGAACGCGTTTAGTGAAGATTTTACAAATTTATGAAAAACCATTTAATTCAACTGTTTTTTATGGTAAGATTTTTTTGCTCATTTACCAGTGCCTTATTATATTATGCTCTACATGAAAAAAAAGGTAACATTAGAGTAATCAAACGTTTCTTGCGATCGAAATTCAGCCGCTGTCATTTAGATAGGAAAATCTACTGCCAACAATTTCCCCCATAACACGGACAACTTACAACGCTCCTGCCAAAAAAATAAATAATGATAAAATGAAATAGATCAGGGCGAACCAAATGCAATACATTCCCAACTTGCTTATCTGTGCTATAAATTATGATGGTAGAGGCATTCTTCTTATTGTATCTGTGAAGATATTTCATATTAGGTATAACTCTTATATGCAGACTTGAATTTCTTCTCAACTTCTAAGAAATCATATTTCTCAAGAACTTCCAGTTCTTCATGGGCAAAAAGCCAATTTTATATTTTTTTTGCAGGCCGGTTTTTTTATTCCATGAAAGAGCCCACCCAGCCTTTCTTCATTACTTCTAATGCGATACGGAAGGAAATTCGCCCGATCTAGGTCAAGAAAAAAAGAAGCTATGAAAAAAATGATATAATTGTAAAAACGCGTTAAGTCTAAAAAATATAATTTAATTTAGTAAATTAAAACGTTTTGAAAACATACTTTTAAGTAGAAGATACTTTTATAATACTAATAGAAAATACAAAATTATCCAAGCAATTTACAAATAAAATATAATAGTAACCATACAGCCAAATAAATTACCCACACCGATGGCCGTGTGACCAAAGTCTTGCTGGCGATGGGATGGTCTTGGTTTGAATCCAGCTAAATGTATGTTTTATAAAAATAAATCCTCAGTGCTTTTCTACGTGAATAAGGATGCACTTTCTCTAAATTCTACCCTCCTCTTTCCCACTTTAATAAGTATAAAATTGCGGATAGCCCGAACGGGGAATCATGAATTAAAAGTTAAGCTTCTAGCTAGTTAAAAAAGATATTTCCCACCTCTAATTACCTTTCATTTACCCTGAAAGGTCTTACCTTGACCGATTATAGTATTGGCCCCAGCTTGTAAGCTGCACCAGAGATAGCCTGTCATGGTAAGTTTGCTACCTTTCATAGCAAAGTGAGTGTTCAATTTAAAAGTTGTCTACAAGATGATAAAGTTGAGGAAATTATTGCTCTATAAAATGTTGTTAATTTAGTAATATATTTTTTAAATAAGCTAAATTTTGTAAATATTCTTTCCGCTGATTTTATGATGATTTAAATCAATAAGCATAATCGATACTTTTTTCATTTCCACGTATAAAAAATACATTAAAAATGTTGTCTTATTAAAAATTGTTTCTTGTTTGAATTATTTAGTTTAAGAGAACTGTAGACAATTTCGCAACTTCTTCAGGGAATTTCGTTGTAACTTGACGAGTTAGTCACTCATTATACAATGTTTTGAAGCAGACTCAAAACTTGTTTAACTTTCAAGCTTGGAACAGTGGATGGTAACTATTAACTCGGAAAGTGACTAACTGCCACAAAACTGAATGACAGTTGCCGTAAGTATTATCCAATTAAATTATTAAAGAACGTATTACGTTTTCATTATGTCAACTAAATAATTTTCAAGAAAGGTTTCAACTCTAAATACATGCTTATTAGCAGTTAGATATATTTTTTAAATTAATTTTACTATTAATTTATATGATTATTATAAATTTTACTGCAATTATTTATATAATATGTAGGACTAAGTGATTTTGTGCAAGGTTAAGTACAATTAGTTAATTATAGTAAATATTATTATTACTATTTCTGAAAAATAGAAAAATGACACCTGGACACAGGAATCGAACCCGGGACCTTCAGCTTAGTACGCCAATGCTCTAACCAACAAGCTATCCAGGAGTTGTACAAGTACAAGTGGCAGTAATAAGCCAACTACCGAGTCGAAGAGGGCTGCGTTATCTGATAGCTCGTGAATAAAGCCAACGATTTCCACACGTCCATCATAGACTCTGCCTTAAATATGAGTGGAGAATGACCCTGGGCACGGCACGACTCCTGGATAGCTCAGTGGTTAGAGCATTTACGTACTAAGCCAAAGGTCCCGGGTTCAATTCCCGTGTCCTGGTGTTATTTTCAATTTTCAGAATATGATATCTAGATGGAGTATTCCTATCTAAAAGCACAAATAATAGCTTCGGCTATTTGATTCTTAATATTATTACTAGGCAAATAATAATAATTGTAATAATAATAGTTTCAATTTCCTTTATTATAGTGCTGACTAACAGTCACAAGATCTACAAACAAACCGGCTATTAAAATTACTTAAGATGGCAAGAAAATATAGATTGGATCGGAAAACAATAATTAGCCTAGAGCTAAACAACAATTTAAATTAGTAAATGAAAACATGATAGGGTGAGGTAAAATGGTAAAAATAAGAAAAATACATGGAGATCATTTGTATAAAACCAATCGAAATGAAAGTATATTCAAAATATTTTAATGAAGAACTTAATTAAAGTCCTTAATCGTAAGGAAATTCCTTAAATAACTCTCTTAGTTTGGCTCTTCTTTTAGAATAAAAGTAACATTCGGCGCTACCAATTCATTGCTCAAGAGGGTTGAGCTTGTAAGAGTTACTCAGAAAAAAAATAGTTTTAGATTTCGAGAGGGCCGAAAAGGGACATGAATGTCTAATTTTTGTTTTGCTTTTTTAAGGCCACGTCTTACTATACGTTCGGGCTCTACGCCTATGTAATTACACCATTGGTTTAGGGATTATTGAAAGGAAATAGACCCACATTTTCGTGGAAGGAGAATGGAAAACCACTTAGGGAAAACCACCCTCAGTGCACCCGACCAGGATCAAACCCCAATTTCCACGTCTTCGACAATCTAGTCTAACACGAGAGTAGCGCGTACAGACCAAAATCAAGTGTTGGCGAGCTATTCGCGAACAGTTCGCGAGCATGACGTCCACACCAAATGTTTTGAATAATGAAGTCATATTCTCCATGTTCGCCATGTAGTTTGAGAACAGTCCGTCAGCAGCTCGCAAAATGTGGATGTTATCGCGTGAGGAAGATGCTACAATTGCCTGTGCCAGTTTTATAATCATGAAATAGATTTGTCGCATTGAGTCATATTTCGTATTCCTTTTTTTTATAGTTAGGATTTTTTGTATTCCATAGATTCGGATGTAAACGATACTGCTCAATTAAATTCACAATCTGTTCTTCACTCCATTCCATTGTGCTAACAGAAGTATGAACAGATTTCAACTGAATAGGGCGAATAACTATTCCTGCCTAATAAACATGCTCACACAGCAAGTGCTGTTCGCCACGTGTTCGCTAACAGTTTCTTTGAAGTTACCGCTCATGTAGCGAACTTCTACGGAACACAGACACCGAACACTCATCTCGCGATCTTTAGTACACACAGAGTTCGTCAGTTGTTCGCGAGCTTGGTGTGTACCGGCCTTGAATCTTAATCAGGTGTACTGATGGTGGTTTTCCAGAATGGTTTTCCACTCTACCTCCATGCAGATGCGGGTGCACTTCCTCTAAATATAATATTTCTAATCCCACTAGCGTAATTAGTACATATGCGTGTAACTCGAACGGGTAGTAAGTTACAAGGTGTTAAATTTAAAAAAATAAGAAGTGATGTAAAATAATACAGGCTAAAACTGTGAAGATGTAGGCTTATTAAAAGTTTACAAATTAACTTTAATTAAGTCATCAACAAATTCTAATTAATTTCTAAAGATTTTCAACTTCAGTAGAGATATGATTTATCAAATTGGGACTAATTGGGTGAGATAATATCACAGGTACATTCTAAACAAGCTTTGGTTAACCTGGTAACAATCCAAGAAGTAAAAGTGTATTTTACAACAAAAAAACAACAATTATGCTAGCTAGACTCACCCAGAAAATGTTATAATAAAATTACAAGGAAATCTCATCTTCAAATACATTTTATTTGTGTGCCATTTTTTAAAAGCTAGTTTGACCAACGTCAACTTTGATCTTAATGTCCAAGTCCAAAATCTAGGAAATATATAAGCCTAACTTGTGTAAGTAAATATAGTAAAGTGCACTAAAGTGATCCTTTCAAACTTAATTGAGTCTATTGTACAATTTAATGTGATTCAGAAACCCGAAACAAAATTCACCTTATATGTATGTAAGCAAAGCTGCCGCTAAGACGGTTAATATTAGTTTTAAAACTGCGTCAATAATTTAATCGGATGTAAAAAAATATTGTGTTCAGGCAAGTCTAGAATGATTTTTAACATTTTATTTTTTTGTTGGGAAATCAATTGTGCTATTTTCATTAACACAATAATGTTTTAAAATAAATATTTTTGGAGACACGATCTAATATTTTTATTGCTATGTATAAAATACTTGTATATTTATTTAAATTTGAAAGATTTATTAGCAAAAACTAAATATACTTCAATATATTCTTAAATTTTGTTTCTATAGCAATACATGAGTTAAGGAAAGTCCCTATAAAATGTTTATTTTGGAACAAAATAACCAAAATAAAATATTAACAATAATTCAAAACTCACTTGTTCACCCCTTAAGGGCACTATTTATTTAGCAAATAGCCTTTTTTTTGTTCAACCTGCTGTTTCGTTCTGTATCTCTATTTCACCTGCTCAAGTAGGTGGCAATCTATCTGGCTGAACCAAACATGCCGTGAAAATAACGTTCTAGTTATTCTACCTTCATCTATTTACCCATATAGTATTTATGTGTATAATTATATATAGCTATGATGAGAACATTTTAATATAGAGTTTTTATTAAAAGCACACGGCTTTGTAACACGTTTCTTATTTATTCTAAATTAATTTAGAAATGTCACAAAAAGTTCATTTTTTTAATTTTTTACGTTGTCTAACAATATTTCAATTAGGGATGGAAAAGAAAGAAAGAAAGGTATAAGAAAACGTTGGTAAGCAAAACAAAAAAAAATGCGTAGGTAACTAATTAAATAAAAATGTAAACTAGAGCCACAAAGGTTTAGTAATTAATTATTTATTTTAGAAACCCGGTGAAATTAACTTTTATTTTTTTGTGGAGAAATGACTTTTTTTTAAAGTAAAAAAAACAGCCACAATATGAGAGAACGAGAATGATATAAACTATCTGGACATGTGTCATAGTTTATTTTGACATCCTCATGTAATACTAATAAAAATGATCAAATGAGCAAACATATATCTAGAGCTATCATTATCGGAAATAGGGAACGCCGTAAATTTTATAGTTTTCATAAATGTTTACAATTAATCAACATAATATTCACTACCATAAGCAGCATAAAAAAATATTTTTTAACTTTTTTTGTTCAAGTATAGGCATATATTATAATTTGGTACTCTAATGGGGTAGGGATGAGGAAGGAATCATTTTAAATCTACCCGCATTTTCGTGGAAGGAGAGTAGGAAACTATTGAGGAAAAACAAACTTTAGTAGATCCTAACAGGATTCGAACCCCGATATCCCCGCTATCAGCCGGCCAGTCTAGAGGGCCCCCTACACGGTCAATCAAGCACGTACAATCTTGGCCTAGCTCTAAAGTTTTCAGATAATTATAAAAAGGGCTAGGATTTTTATGCCCTAATAATTGCTAGAAAATGCTTGATAAAAAAATGCATTTATGACCAAAAAAAACTAAAAATATGCCCTTTAATTTTTAAAAAAATTACCTTTAAAACGAAAGAATTACCAATAAAATTTACATTAATTTATTTATTTCCTTGCAAAATTATTTAAGAAAATAATAGGTAATGAGACAAAACAAAAATAATCTAAAAAATATAATTTAATTGTTTGACTGTTTCTGTGTCAACAGAAATTCTTTATTTTACTAACAAATTTTACTAACTTTACTTATAGAACCAAAAAAAGAATAGCCCAGATAGACCACTTTTTTTTGTACAGTTTCTGTAGCAAATTAAAAATGTATTGCCTAAAACATGTCCTATACGAGATAAAAAAAAACTCTTAAGATACAATTTAATTTGTTATAGTTTCTGTGCCAAACAGAAAGTTTTCAAACAAAAAATGTCGTATAAAAGAAAGCAGGAGAGGGGTAGAAGTATTCTTAGCATAAGCACTTCCCCCTTTTATTTATCCCCCCTCAGACTTGCTTCTGGCTTTCAGGGAAAATCACACAAAAATGTCCTTTATATTGAAAATACCAAAATATGCAATATAATGATTAAAAATAATAAAAAATGCTTTAAAATTACTGAAAATCTTAAAATATGCCATATCGCGTAAAAACACGGAAATGTGCTAAAATATGCCCTGACAAAGCTACTCAAATCAGCTTAGATTCTTATGAAACACATTTGTATTCACTTAAATAACATTATAGGTTAGACAAAAAAAAATATGAATCATAAAAATCCTGGCTCTTGTTATAAAACATTTAAAACTACGAGTATATGTAATAGTGGAGCCATAATGATCAATGCCATCCATCAGAGGATGGTTTCTTCAATCATTCAGTTCAGATCTCATTCCATTTAGTAATCATTTTTTATTTAGCACCACGTCTTACTACCCGTTCGGTTTGCGTGATGGAAGAGTAGAAAACCTTCTAGGAAAAACCACCCCGCAGATCACTCGACCGAGATTCGAACCTCAATCTCCCCGTCTTTGGCAGTCTAGCTCAAAACTAAACTAGCGCGTTAGCTAACTACGCCACCAAGGCGGGTCATTTAATAAATTTATGTGTGTCTTTTTAGTAACCACGGTCCACACCATCTACCTCTTTTAACTCTATTTTTATAATTTATTTATTTTTTATTTTACAAATTAAGTAACAGATTGAAAATAAATAAAACTAATCTTCACTCAAGACTTACTTTTCATCCAGAGGGATTGCAAAAAGACTGTGCTGCCCCCCTACACGCTCAGTCCTAGTTTGCGCAGGCATTTTTTTTATAGCAGATCTACAAAAGGCACAGGCTGCGCCTTAGGAGTACCCAAACTAAAGCCCGGTCCACACGTAGGGTTTTGTGCAGCGTTCTGCTTGAGCAGTTCAAGACGTTGCAGACAAGACGTTGCGTGTGAACAGGAAAACTGTGCAATTATGTGAATTGCGCGTAAACGGTACACGTAGACGAAAAACTGAACTAAACAGCATATTTATCGGCGAGTGCACAGACTTGTTGGTGTGTGTGGACACTCCTCTCCATCTTCTCTAAACATGTTGCTCAATTAACCTTCTAAATTGGTGCAGGAACAATGATCATGGAGTTTTTTTTATTGACAAATTTTTTATTGTTAAACGATGACTAGTATTTGTCAATGTTCACGTGGGTTTCTTACGTACACCCCTGAATTTGTGTGTTTTTAGTAGCCGATGTATGTACCATTTTGAGCGTCGCATGGGCTTAAGACGCTTAATTTTATTTCGTTTTACGAAACAAATTGTAAAAATTATTGACAAGACTAGCACTTCCTCCATGATAGATTCCGCGGAACTGATTGGGGAAAACGGTGCTGTTAACAGTACAGTGTGGACACCCTTGAATTGCAACTTTTTTTTACACAGTTTTATCTGTGCAGTCATAGGCTCGTAGCTGACTAATAAAACGTTGCGTGTGGACCGGGCTTAACAGTCCCTACACGCTCCGTCTTCACGGTGTAATGAAACCAGTTTGTCCAGGCAAGTCTACGGGGATGACTGAGCATGTAAGGGAGTAATGCCCGAGACCAGTGAGTGGGGAAAATTTAACAATGGAAGGTCATGTGTCACTTCACGTATTCCTCGTAAAGCCGCAAACTTCATGTATAGTAAGTTTGGACAAAATTATAAAGACGTATTTTACTTAAATATAAGTTAATGTCTTTTTAGGAATCCATAAAGAAGCAAACAGTTTTTAAATCTAAATTTTTCTTTTTTATTCAACGAGGACAAATTTCAATTTTTAAAAATATGTTTATTATAAATTCATAGAAGAAAACTTGAAAAAAAAAATTAATAATATAAAATATTTGACACAAGTAGTTTTTTTGTTCGCTTTTCTCTATTTTGTTCTTAATGGATCTTGGTTTATTTCAAAATTCTACTGTAGATATCTAGACCTAATGTACAAGCATGCTATATCAATCAGCATGTAATAAGGATTATCAAATTTAAAAGAAAATCACTGAAGAATGAATTGATACAAACTAAACATCTCTGCAGTTAGTAAAAAAACTTCATTTTACTATATTGTAAGAGTAGAATTTGAGTGTATAGTTTCTAAACGATGATGATACATAATTGACAAAGTTTGCGGAGAGGCTGAAATGAACCCCATAAAAGGCAACATGTTGCCTAAAGGTCGCAGGTTCTCCATCCTTAGCGTAAACCACTTTTTAACGTTTGACACAAGATATATTAATGACACAATCTGACTACCTAGTAAGGTAGTAAAAAGAATATGAAACCATAATGGTAGAGGAAATGTGAAAAGAGCGGAGAAGTTCTTGTGTTGATACGCGTTTAAATATCAAACACCAACACCGGTGGTTACACAGTCTAAGGTGCACCCCTCGGAATAGACTGGATTGTCAGTGGCACGTAGAGAGGGTTTTGAATGTTACCCTGGTGCAATGAGGTTTTTTTTTCACTCTTGCTCCACACGAATGGGGACACATTTTCTCTAAATTTTACCTTATTCATTCCTACACAGTTCGCGTAATTAAACTAGTAAAGTCCAGCCGGGTAGTAAGAAGCAGCCCCTCCCCCTAAAAAAATGCTCAGCTTATAATAATTATAATAATGATGTAAAGCAGCCCCCTGACGGGGATTCAAACCAAGTCATATTTGACGTCCTGGGTCACCTCTTTTCCAAATTTACCGGAAATTTATTTTTCTCTTCCCTTAAAAGAAGTAAAAACTTTTTTTTTCTCAAAACTAAATCTCGTTGCGGTATTGATTTAACGTGATCAAAGCTACTTGGAGCTTTATTTGACGAACGAGTGAAATTTGTCTACAAATACACAAATAAAGTAAACATACGCGATTCATAGCATTCCCTACTTTGTAGAAAAAGTATTTAGATATAGAAACCATTTTAAAAGAGTTTCAAAGGTTCAAACATATTGAAAGTGATTATTTATTCATCATTATTTAAAGGGAATATTATAAAAAATACTTTTGAGATTTTTTAAAATTCAACAATCCAAATATATGTTATTATTATTACTTTTTTTTCCGTTAATTTAATATTTTCAGGATAACGCTTTCTTTAATTATGTTGCAGGTGTTACCATGACTAACACTTACAAAAAACACTTTCCATCGATTGAATGCAAAGAACGTTATGAAATATATAAATATATTTGTTAATCCCCTTAACCTCTGAAAAAAATTTGCATTGAAATTAAATCTAGATTTTACATTAAATCAGGACTTAATAAATTTAGAAAATAGGAATAAGTCTGTCACTATACGGTATTCATAATACAAACCTGAGATTTGTAATTTAAACATTTTATATTTTAGACACATTTTTATACATGTTATTTTCATATTATTTTATTTAGAAATTACAGGACCTACGTTTTATTTTACAGTTGAAAAAGTCTTTGTTTGAAAGTTGTATTCACTTAAGTTCGAACAGGTATTCACATTATATATAGTAAAGAAATTGCCATATTGGCACACGCGTTTCTTCAAACGTATTAGCCCGAATCGACCGTCAACAAATCTGTCCCAGAAAAGAAAAAACAACACCAATTATCTGACTTTAATTTCAATTTGTCACCGAGAGCTACTTATCTCTTGCGAACACAAGCAAAACTACTTTTAGAAAAAGAAAATAAAGACATTAAAGTTGAGAAGTGGAATATATTGCTCTCTCTCTCTCGCACCTACACTGAAAGGTATGACCTTGAATTATCGCGAGGGCTGGAAACAAGCAAACTGGATGTTCTTGACCCGTCGCCTGCTGCACGTGTTCGGAAGTAAATCAACTAAATTACAGTCACATACTAATAAAATCGACACAACCTAAATTTAAATACTCCAGAAAATAATGCAACTAAACAGGATCAATACAAGTGATTTAAAAAACCTTGTAATACATTGCTAGCACGATTCAAATGCGAATTATAAAAAAGACGGGAGCTTAAACCAAATAAATAATATGGATTAATATTTAATCTTCAATATATATTGAGATCTTCAACCACATGCATATTAAATGGGGGAAACAATAATTATTGTATGTTATAAAATTAATAAACATAAAAACAAACTAAATAAAAATTCCATTTCAGAAATTCCAAAAACTTACGTTTTATCTCCAACAAAAGTTACTACAGCACGGAATGTATTAGTTCACTTACCTGAAAAGAAAAGAGAAAACATTATAAAATACCCACATAAATCAGGGGACCAAAATAATGTAACTTGAAGGTATAATAAAATTAATGGTACAATGCACCATACAAACAATCTATTTAATCCTAAAATATAAATATTTACTAAAAACTCGTAAGACTTGTGAAACGAAAAAATATACATTAATGCAGAAACACTCCACCAAAGAGCATAAATTAAACATTATACACTGTTACAGAAACAATAAGTGAAGAAGAGAATCTCTTCCCCCAAAGAGCATAGCAATCCATTTCATATTTTTAAGTACTACATAAACAAATATATGTTTGCTTATAGCTCTAAAACTATTCGTTTAGTAAAACTAAATTTCAAACAAAAGAGTTTTATATTTAATAGTACTACATCTTTAAAATGATAAGTTATCTTATATCTTAAATAGTTATGGATCGGAGATACGATCAAATTTGAAAATTTCCACTTCGATAAAGTACCCTTAAAGTCATTTTCACGGGAAAACGCGAATTTCCATTTAGTTTGTAGTGTTTAACAATGATTGGATAAATAAATGGTTCGGAACTCCACACGAATTTTCTCACTCTATTGTTTGAAAATGGAGATATTAACTCAAAATTTGTAATATAATATAAACTAGCGAACCCGAGAACAAATAATTGCGCTATACATACATAAAACATTTTTTGACTCACGGTTTTAAATTTATTTTTAAAAAGTTAACGTCTTCATTTGTATATTTGAACCAACAAAAAAATATATTAATTTTGGGTCCCCAAGGGTCAAAACTTTGTATTCAAATTTTGACTTCTGGTTAACATTTTCGGCATTTTATTAGGAGATGCACATATTATGGTTATTGCATTGCTATTAAATTTATCTTTTATAAATGTTGACTAATAAAATATGTAATTATTGACTAATGAGTCTAAAATGAGAGAGATAGATCATTGCTGTATCAGAGGCGGATCCAAGAGGAGGGTGTGGGGGGCGCGTGCCCCCTTCACTAAAGGAAACCAATTAAATAAATGTTACATTCACGACTAGTTTTATTGTCACGTAATACTATCTCACTAACCCGATTTCATTTTTTAAAAAAAATTATTGGTAATATTATTAAATGATTAATATACGGTAATTATTATAAATAATTAAGACAATCACATTAAAGTATTAAAATGGTGAAAATATACATTAATGAAATTACAGAAATTTAAGTTGCGCGCCTCTCACCTTGTGGAACAAACACTGTTTAGGTTTAAATTTATTTTATCATTTTTATTATTACTATTTCAATGATCAATAATAAATAAATATCTTTAAAATATTTTAAAAAAAAGATGCTTCAAACAAAATATTTGAATAATACCACACACATAACGTGCTAGTATGGTTTAGTGGTATAATTTCGATTTAGAATGAGAAATAACTAGCTATACTAAAGCGTGGAGTTACGCTAATGGTCGGTGTAGATAGCAGCACTGTTTTGATTTGGATGGAAAAAGAAGCTGTGTCCAGGGAGGTGTAGATAGCAGCACAGTTTTGATTTGGCTGGAAACAGACGCTGCGTCCAGGGAGGTGTAGATAAAAGCACAGTTTTGATTTGGCTGGAAACAGACGCTGCGTCCAGGGAGGTGTAGATAGCAGCACAGTTTTGATTTGGCTGGAAAAAGAAGCTGTGTCCAGGGAGGTGTAGATAGTAGCACAGTTTTGATTTGGCTGGAAACAGACGCTGCGTCCAGGGAGGTGTAGATAACAGCACCGTTTTGATTTGGATGGAAAAAGAAGCTGTGTCCAGGGAGGTGTAGATAGCAGCACAGTTTTGATTTGGCTGGAAACAGACGCTG
>CABFWO010001385.1:55301-84141 GCA_902155825.1 Timema genevievae
CGTGAAGAAAGAGTTGAAAACCGTTTAGGAAAAACCCTCTCAGTGAACCCGGATATCCCCGTCATTGTCAGTTTAGTCTATTGAGAGGGTAGAATCTTAGAACATGTGACCACCGAAACGGTTGAATCGTGTTATACGTAAATAGTCTTCTTATTAAATGATATTTTTTAGTTTGTATTGTTTGGCCTTCGAGTCAGTGCTTGCTGTCATAAAATGCTTACAGCAAACCAATCTTGCTCCATGGTTTAATAGGCCAGCGTGGCCTGCATTTGCCAAACACAATACAAGCAACGTCCTCTCCAGCCATGCGTTTCGATAGTTTAGACCGTGGTTATCAATTGGATGTTACTGGCTAGGCTTCCAGAGTCAAGGAGGTATTAGACAAGAGCATTTTCTAGGAGGGTCAAAATAAGGAGTGGCGATAGGGGAGGATCTTATATGAAAATGTGTGAGGAAGACAACGTATAAACTAGCTTGGATGTCAAGTTAATTTAGTCCGTTTTTCCTGTGACAAAGAGGTCAGGGCTCAAACCCTGAATGGGTTTGATGAGGTGGCATTTCTTAAGTGGTTTCTAATGCTGTGTATTCCAGTTAATCATGGCATGGAGGACAAGGTTCGAATCTTGTGTAAAAAATACGCACATGAAATAAATAATTATTTTGAAAATAATTGTTTATTATTATTATTATTATTATTATTATTATTAATAGCACCGTGTCTTACTACCTGTTCGGGTTGTACGCATTTACGCTAATGTGTAATGGTAGGGTGATTGTGAGATGAAATGGAGGACCTACAGTTTAACGTGGGATCCGAACCACGGTGGAGGCCTGGCATTCAACACATTCACAAGTTGTGATTAATACACTTCTTGTCAGAGATGAAGAAAGGGTTCGTCAATCAGATAAATCTGTGCCGAGACCAAGGATTGAACCCCGGACCCCAGCACAGAAGTCTGACACCTTACCCCTAGACCACCAGGTCACCTTTCCCACAGATGCGGGTCAAATTATTTTTACAAATATATTGAAGATGTCGAATAAACCTTGTTTTCACAAAGAATTTATCTGATGGAGACCACTAATATCCTATCAAAGCACAATTCACATTAATTTGGTTCCGAAGTTCAAGGACTCACTACCACGCTTTCATGATATGTTTGAAAATGAATCTTTGAATAACAGACTTTGCTATTATCTTGAAAGATGTGCTATAAATAATTGATCTCGTTCAAATAAGGAACAAAAATAAATTATTGTATCATACTTTGATACTGAAGATTGGTCATAAATTTAGTCTTTGTTATTTTATGTTTATTTAGTTGTTGCTTTCCACCTCTAGTTAAAATATTAATCATGCTAACGGGGATTGAGGAAGGCAGACTTTTGAATAAATATACTCGCATTTGAGTGGAGGTAGAGTGGTAATTTATTTAGCAAAAAACACTTTCAGTGTACCCGGTTGGGATTCAAACACCAAACTTTCTCGTTACCAGGAAACCAGACAAGATGAATCTGACATTAATTATTCCGGGTACACATAGAGGCTATTGAAAAACACATTTAATAAATAATGACTAAAATAACTCTCAGTACATCTGGTGAAGACTCGAATCCCGACCTCCCAGTTACTAAATAAATAGTACGGCGCACCGAACAGACGTTCTCTATCTTTTATATTAAAATAAAGAGGTTTTCTAAAAACCTGTAAGATTTGTGAATCAAAATAACATACATACATTATTGCAAAAACCGTTCCCCAAAGAGCATAAGTGAAATAATATACACTGTTACAGAAGCAGTGATAACATATTAACATCTCTGTTTCCCAAAGAGCATAACAATCAATTTCTTATTTCAATCACCTCCATAAAAATATATACTTGCTTATATCTCGAAAACTATTGGTTTTATTTCAACTAAAATATTTTTACTTTTAATATTCCTAGATTTGTTCAATCATAAGTTATTTCGTATCGCAAATAGTTAAAGAGATATGATCAAAATCGTAGATTTACCCTAATGTAAAGTACCTTCAAAGTCATTTTCACGTTAAAATGATAACCGACATCTTGTTTTTTATGTTTAACAATGCCTAGATACGAATTTTAATCAAAATTGTTGAAGCCAATATCGAGAAAAAAAATTTTTTTTTCCTTTAGCACTTGAGTAAACTACTATTGATTTTTGAGTTAGATATCCAATTCCAAAAATTCCTCGGGGAGAACCTTAAGAAAACCCTAGATACCGAGTTTTAGCCCGATCGGTAGAATGGTTTCGGCTCTAGGTCGAGATAAAGATAGGACGGACTTGCAAAAACTACGTTTTCGAGTTCAAAGTGTCATGAAACGCCGACATACATAAAAATTTGAAATTTGATTTTTTTTTACGATCACAATACGTTCTTTCTCCAAGGGGTCACGAGAAAGTAAAAACCAGACAACATAATCCTGATATTTAGTCCGGACATCCATAGATGCTAGTGAAAACCACATTTAATAACAACAGTAAAACCATCCTCAGTAGGCCTGGTGAGGGTTCAAACCCTCTATCTCCCCGTTACTAAGAGACAAGACTAGACTAGCATGACGTTTATTCCGGGTAGCAATCGCTGCTGGTGATAGAAAAGCCCTGCTAGAGCAAATAGCATGAGTTATAAAATCCTCCGCTCACTCATCTGGGATTCGACCCTCGACCCTGTACAATGCCAGTATAAAGCGTGTAAAACACGCGACCAATGCCGTGAGGTATCATCCATACATCAATATTATCCTAAACGGGATTTTCAGCAAGACCGCCCCATGAGACGTTGTTGAACCAATGACCCTGAAATCATCCAAGCGCGAGTACATTGGCATAAGCGAACTCGTTGCCGTGGGGTAATTAAATCAACAAGCGTGCACTTCAATTAACACCGCATTAGAGAAACAAGCCCATTAACAATATTTATCTTTCAACTTGATTGGTCACTGGAGTGTTCGCATTTCAATAATCATGGTTATAACTACAACTCAACCTATGCACCGTTTGGAGAACATACCATTGCATCATTAAGCTAATATACTCAATATCTGGCTATAAAGTACTTATTTTATTTCTTTATTTGAGGTATTTGACGTACACTGTCTGAACCGACTGATTATATCAGCACACGAGAATGTCTATGAGCGAGAGCGAAAGGGCCCACCAATTTTTCCGGGAAAAGTATTTTCACATACCTTCCAGGATTCTTTACATGCCACAATCGACATCGGACCGACAGTTCTACTTCCCTTCTGAAGGAAGTTGTGCTACAGGTTTTTATCACTCAAGAAAAAATTTGTCAAGCACGGTTGGGTTTGAACCCACGAAATCGAGCCCTGAGGCGAGCACTTTACCTATATACCACCGAGGTCAACGATAAATTACTTAAAGATTTAACACGTCTTACTAACCGTCCGGGATCTCCAACATTTTACATAAACGGAGTTGAAACGAGGAAGTCTACCCGCATTCTTATGATGGGAGAAGATAGCGAAACCATTTAGGAAAAACAAACCAGCCACTATTAGAACCCCAAACCTGCTATCGCCAGAAAAAAAAATCTATTGTTATATTTAACGTAAACTTTCTAAACACAACCGATAAATCGACAAAAGATTGTGATGCACTTTATCGCGTGATGAACTACATTCTAGCCTTTACAATGTTGGGTAGCGCTTCTGCATGGAGTTTCATTGATTGCCAAATGAGGGTAGGCATGTCTCATATTGGTGAATGGCTTGGTCGGTCACACCCATCTATCCTGAGCCAGTTTATCACGATATAAATTATATCACGGAATATAGTCCGTGTACCCTATCAGTACAGGTTTTTACGAATTATTTCACTTTCAGACTTTACAACCCATCCGACCATAACATCTATATATCTACTAATCGAACCAAAAACTTTTTAAATCTATGGTTGATCACTTTTGCCACTAAGCTATGGGGCCGAGCGTGGGATAAATGAGTAGTTTGTAAGATATTTGGTGTCTCCTGTGTGGCAACACTGGACACTATTAGTTTATGCACAATGATATGTGCAAATAACACATTATCCTTGTGTATCATGGGTGGAGGCTTGTATGGAAGCTTAATAAAAATTTACTGATAACACCACTTATGTTATCTTAGTTATTATTACTTATTAGTTACTAAAACAATAACACATAGGCAGCGTTCACTAATGATACAGACCCGCACGCTAACAACTCCACCAAGCATATTATTTGTTTGAAAAAAAAATGCATTCAAAAAACTCCTTAAAATAAAATATAGCTAAGCTGTTTTTTATTGCAGAGATCGGAACAGCATTGATGGAATGTAATGAAAAGAGAGGAGCTTCCTTTTAGAGGGAATGTAAAAGGTAAATTGTTTCCATTTACGAATTCACTGTCTGTACTAATCAAACAATTCGATGGATCATGCAACATCCCCCTCCCACCCCTATCCTACCTCCAACAAATACGAAGTTAGTTCTATCTCTACGATCTGTAATTTAAATGCGCGGGAATTTGGACGGAATGAAGTGTGTTTAGACTAAAGAGACACAACGGGCCAAGTCAGGGGTGAAGAAACATGAGTATAGGTAGGGTTGTCCATATTTACCCTTGTACCTTGATTATTTTTAGTGGTACGCGTCTTATTGCCTGTTCATACTGGTCGCTACTTATATTCGTTCGAGGATACGAGATGGAAAAAGCGAAGCTCAAGGAAAGGGGCCAGCATTCACCTGGAGAAAGAGAAAATGGGAAAATAGGGTAGCATGCAATGTGTAAAAGTACCACGATGGTTCTTTAATGAAATTACTACTTTACCAATACTTTATAAAATATAACCAACCTTTTAAGCTAGTTTACATTTTTATCTTGTTTTACTACACAGTTTGGCCGGTACTGGATTTCCATTTATATGTTATAAGCTCGTACACTCCGTTTACGCTGAAAGGTTATATGTTACAAGCTCGCACACTCCGTTTACCGTGAAAGGTTATATGTTACAAGCTCGTACACTCCGTTTACCGTGAAAGGTTATATGTTACAAGCTCGTACACTCCGTTTACCGTGAAAGGTCATATGTTACAAGCTCTTACACTCCGTTTACCGTGAAATGTTATATGTTACAAGCTCGTACACTCCGTTTACCGTGAAAGGTCATATGTTACAAGCTCTTACACTCCGTTTACCGTGAAAGGTTATATGTTACAAGCTCGTACACTCCGTTTCCGTGAAAGGTTATATGTTACAAGCTCTTACACTCCGTTTCCGTGAAAGGTTATATGTTACAAGCTCTTACACTCCGTTTACCGTGAAAGGTAGCAAACATTCATTGATGAATAATCACACTATGGCCCTATCTTATAATATACGCCATAGCGGAAACGTACAAGGTAAGCTTTCTACTTTTTAGGGTAAAAAATAGTGTATCTGAGTGTCAAAATATAACTGTCGGCAAACGGATGTTGTTTTTTTAAGTTTGCGTTTTTGTGTTCGTTTATAGTGGCAGTGTAAGGAACACGAGAAAAGGACAGTGTTTTTGTAATTTTTAAAGTAACATTTTTTTTGGTCAAAATAAATAAAATATTGCTCCAGTAGAAACATAAAGTTTAATTTTCTTCCCATGGTGATATCAAAATTTCTTGAATTTCTGTAAAGGGTGTTTTGGAATTTAATGAGAACTTATCCTCTTCATTTAAAAAGTTTGTTAACTAATGCCACCATGTTAATGAAAGATATTCAGGAACTGTGAACATGTGAATAAAATTAAATTCTATGTTTGTACTGAAGCAATATTTTATTTATTTTAGCCAAAAACATTTTTTTTCTATAAAATTGCAAAAACTTTTTTTTTTAGTATTCCCTACTCTCCCACCTTATGGTGTGATAGAAGGGATGTGAGTTATAGACAATATTTTTTTCAGTTTTTATATGAAAAAAAAACATTTTTGGCCAAAATAAATATAATATTTCTCCAGTAGATTTGTTTTGTTTAATTCTCTACGAATGGTAATCCCAACAATTCTTGAATATCTGTCTGGGTAGATGATGATGATGGTGATGATGATGATGATACACTTTTTAAATGAAAAAAATGGGTGACAACGACAGAAGCTCATCCAAGCGGCGCGTGAAAAAACATTCTTGTGACTGTTGGATTGCAGCGGCTTTGTTTTGCGCACTGTGGCATTAATGAGATCAAAGTACTCGGAAAGTCGTACTAAACAAAATAAAAGGTTGAAAGGAATCAACTTAGTGCTGGACGAGGCGAACGTATGTAATAATGAGTAAAATCCTTTTGATAAAAAGTCTCAGAATACATAAATATAATACATACATATATGTAAACATTCAACAATTGTAGAGGATAGTTGTTCATGACCCACACGTGAGTAGATCTGTATTTATTGGAATTTAAAAGAATCGAGGTCTCACAAATATTGCACGAAAGAACATAAAATGTATGTAATGAATGTATTCCAAAGAAGGAATTTTGTGTATATCCACTTTAGACTATACAAAAAAAAATTGATATTTATACTATTAACTAATTCAATTAAAACCTACATGTGTTCTTGTAATTATAAATTAATGTTTAATGTATATATTTTTTATTTATTATATATATAGAATCTTATTAATATAGGCTTACATATTTATTTTTAGTTCAAGTTAATAACCCTCATAGTTCAAAATGGAAACCAGGTTTTAATTTTTTTTATTATACTTTATGAATATTGGTTGTTTTGTTTGTGATGCGGTCATAAGGATAAGGTAGAATGGAAAAAAGATTAAGTTAAGGTCAATATTTATACAGTTTTTATAAAAAAGTTTGTGGCAAAATTAAATGAAATAATGCTCTAGTAGATAAGTTTAATTTAATTATCTACGCATGGTTATTACAACTGAAAGGGCATCGAAAAATTTGACAAGGACTTTTAGTTAAAATATATATTCAACACAACTAAATATAAATAAACTAAATAGTCAACGCAACTAAATATAAATAAAGTATATAGTCAACACAACTAATCGAGGAATGATTTATTTGATAGAAATAAATAACATTCTAGCAATATCTTGCTGTAAGATTTATCTCAGGAAAAGAAAAGTTATAAATAAAACATTAAAAATAAATTCGACTGATAATATGTTTGAGTTCCAAAATATACTCCACTCCATCCATCCAGCTAAAAGCCACAAATGTTTCCGTATATACTAAGACTAGGAGTAGGGCTATTATTTTCAAATACTAAATGGTGATTTGGTTCTATATATTCATAATAATTATAAGATGAATGGAACCAAAGCTTATAGTACGCACATCACATATTTAAACCAATACTGAAATTTTCTTTAATTTTCTTCAGAGGGCATTCCAAGCATTTAAATGGAAAGAATACAATGTTTTAACATTTACATTTCATATTATTTTAATTGAAAAATGGATCTTGGATTTGGGAATCGAACCCGGGAATTTGACTTGGGCTTTAGCATTTATTAATTTTTCAATTTAAAGAATATAATATTTAGAGGCGGCTATAGTCGTCATTAACAAATATAAAAGCTTTGTTATTTAATCCATCATTTAAATTTCAGTTTAATTCATCCTTAAGAAGTTAACCCCAGAAACATTATCAAATGAGTGACGATAGGTCAATAGCAAGGATTCCAGTTCTCTCACAATTAATTATCTACCACAGCGCTTTGTGGTTGAATGAAAAGGTGTTATTAGCGTCAAATTTCCATGGTCTGATGTAGACCATATATTTTAATATTTCGATAATATAACCAAAACCCTTAAGGTGGGGTGCTAGTGAGCGTGAGTTTAGGGCAGTATTTTCGAAGTTTTTATAGCATAAATTTTTTTGGCCAAAATAAATCAAATATTTCTTCTATATAAACATATAGTTATGTTTTCTGCACATGCTAATCTCAACAGTTCTTGAATATCTGTCAAGGGTGTCCTGGAATTTAGTGACAACTTTTTTTCTTCATTTAAAAAGTTTGTCACCAAATGCCGCTATGCTCATGACAGATATTCAAGAACTGTTGAGATTATCATGTGCAGAAAACATAACTCTATGTTTCTATAGAAGAAATATTTGATCTATTTTGACCAAAAAATGTTTATTCTATAAAAACTGCAAAATTAATGCACTAAACTGGCGCTCACTAGCACCTCACCTTAAGAATACATTCCTTTACTTGTGATTCAATGATCTGAAATTGCTTTCACAAAAATTGTCATCTAATGTATGATTGCAATGCATGCATTGGTTGTAGCTCGTTTCCAAACAAAATTTAAAGTTTAAACCATATAAATGTAGAGCACTGTAGGACTGAGTCTAGTGATCAGCATTCCTGGATATTAATATAGAGGTCCCAGTTCGATTCCCGGCTGTATCATTGGTATTTTTACCGAAAGGAAATTGTTTCTATAGTCGACATCCATGATCTGGTTAAATAGGCAAGTTAGGTCTAAGAATTCTACTGGCACCCCATAATCATCATCATTATCATATCATCTCACCGGGACGAAGTAGTCGAACTTACATGGTGGCGGTTGCAAAAGGCAAGCGTCCACTAGACCGCATCGGACGGACCAAACGAATTAAACAAATAGTATTTATTTAGTGTACTGCGTCCACTGCATTCGGATTTCCGAAAGAGGCGGTTTCCAACATATAACCTTCAGTTCTATCATGTCTCCTTTTGTGTGTCCTAATATCAATGACATCACCAGAACGGGTCATCGCTGGGCTATGGCTACTAGAGGCAAACACTCTAGCTGCATCACCCGCCTCGGTGGCGTATTTAGCTAACGCACTGGTTTTGTGTTGAGCCAGACTGCAGAGGACAGGGAGATCGAGGTTCGAATCTCACTCGGGTGAACTGGGGTGGCTTTCCCTTAATGGTTTTCTCTCTCCCTCCACGCAAATGCGGGTTCACTTCCTCTATATTCAACTTTCCCCATTCCTAGCTCATTAGTGTAAATTGTACTTAAGCGTATAACCTGAACGGGTAGTAAGACACCATTCTAAGTATTTATTTATATATTCTAGCTGCATCCTAAAAATATATAATTAACAAAACAGCTGGTGCTGTTGTAGCTAATCTAATTTGACTTTAAAGTTGTTTTTGTGATCAAAAATTTATTTTATTTTAATTTTTTATGCTTATCACAATTATTTTGACAAAAATAATAAGTTCTAGATAAGGTTTGATACGTTAGCACTCTTAGAAATACTTTTAAGGACGCTCCACTAACGGCAGACCTTTACAATTTAACTATTGAAGTGAGGGGGGAATAATAACTCACTCACACGCGGTAGTTTGCGAACAGGTGGAGAACTAAACTTAAAGCTGTAGGTCAGTTATTAACGGCTGAACTATAGTCTGTATTTATATCGGTCGCGAACGATGAATTTCACGAACGACTGAGCTACAGAAAGTAGTTAGCAAACTATCAAACTAGATAAATGAACTGCTCATTTAAATGAACTAAATTACTTTGAAATGTTCCCGACATTGAACTGTACTGCCAATCTTAAAACTAATTAGAAATAACTAAAGCTGGTAATTCCTGATGCGAATTTTGCGAATGGTAGGGGAATGCGTATACAACTCAGCGTTCCAGGTGACGCCATTCGCACGTACCAGATTTTAATCAGTCTTCCGTAATTCTTATCGGCATTGCCGACGTCCGTTGCGTATAATGCGGATAAGTGAACGCAGTATCAGTAAAATAATGCAAAGAGTTCAAAACTGATAAGTGCGATGCATGCGGCCCATCCGATGCGGGCTAATGGACGTTTTACCTATACCCGCCACTGCTGGTAGAAGACAAGGAATGTCTAAAACGACCAGCCCTGCTGGCATACGCTGAACGAAATAAAATAAAATATAGAATTGGGTGATTTACAATATCCATCCTCTCATTCTGAGTGGAACAATTTATACGCTCATTTGTTCCCAAATGTCAAGAGGAGATGGTCCAAGGTTAATAACCCTGGCGAGCACTGGATATACTTATAGGACTTGGTCACAGACACATAATATACCCAGACACTCAACCTCCAGGTTAAAATGGTTGCGCTCCTTTTGGCAGCTCGAGTCCTTCAACACTAGGATCGCTGCGGTCGGTTCTAGCATCACCCAGCAGTGACACTAGCGATGCCCAGTGTTGAAGGAAACAAGCTGGCAAAAGGAGCGCAGTTAACCCCCGTAAGGTTGAGAGTCTTTTTTTATTATTTGTCTGTGGACTTGGTGTTTTACAATATCCACCCTCTCACTCTTAGTGGAACAATTTATCCGTTCATTTGTTCCTAAAGGTCAAGAAGAGATGGTCGCAGGGTTAATAACCCTTGCAAGCACTTAGATCACTATAGGACTTAGTGATTTACAGTAGCCACCCTTTCACCCTAGAAGGACAGCTGCCACTGCTCATTAGTTACCGAAGGGTGAGAAAGGATGGTCGCAAGTGAGGGACGCGTGACACCATCAGTTAACCCCAACTTCACCCTCCATGACCTTTAATCTGTGTCCACAGTCCTGTATCGTGACCCGAGCTACCACTAGTATTCGATGGACGCTGGGACAATGATCAGCCCTCGTGACCCCCGAGACCACAGGTTTAGAATAAGTATCGGTGTAGAAAGAATAAGCAAGGAATTTGAACAGAATAACGGAAGCTCTCCTATAACAAGGTAGTTGCATTCCATTATCAAAAATCGCGTTACATAAAACATTAGTTAAATGAGAAAATAAAGGTTAGAGAGAAGTAGATAATGACCAAACCTATAATAAGTTTATTTACGCTTGTATTTTGACATATATATGGTTAATTTTTGTTACTTATATTATCAACGTCGTGTGTGTATATATTATTATTATAATCATAATTAAAATAACGAAATAATACTAATATTTTATAAAGAAGAATAAATTCTAAAGAGGAAAACAATTGTGTAGGTACTTCTTTGTTGGCTGCACGGTCTAAGGCGTCACTCATAAACTAGAATGCCAATGATGGAGAGATTAGGGTTCAAAACCCTGTCGGGGTAGTTTTTCCAAAATTATTTTCCACTCTCCCTCCAAGCCAATGTGGTTACACTTCCTCTAAATTAAACCTTATTCATCTTTAACACATTAGCATAATTAGTGCATAGGCGTATTACGCCAAAGGGTGGTAATACACAACGCTAACAAAATTTGAATGATAACAGCTTTCTATTTTTTGTGGTCGAATGGTCTAAGGCGTCTTGTGTTTAGACTGGACTGCTGGTGTCAGGGAGATTGGGGTTCGAATCCTGGTTAGGTCTACTGAGGGTGGTTCTTCCAAAATGGTTTCCCACTCTCCTTTCACGCAAATGCGAGAAGATTACCTCTAAAATGCTTCCTTCCTCATCCTTACCACGTTAGAGTAGTTGTCATTTATGTGTATAGCCTGAACGGGTAGTAAGACGCGGTGACAAAAAAAAATATAGGCTTGAATTAGTCAGTATTGTTGAGGATGTAATAATTTATTGCTATATAACTTTTATCAGTTTAATTTTATATTAAAATCAAGTCTTTGAAACATTTATTTAATCAGTTTAGTTAAAAATGTTTTCGATATTTCAACACGCCCAGTAATTTTAACGTTTTTATGCCTTCAATGGTTTCTTACATTCTCAGGCCCAGTAATATGATTTGTTTCACTCTCTACGCGCTCACTCGCTCATCCCCCATATTCCACAGTGTTTGTAGATCCATAATGCACTTCGGTTCGACACACTGCGTCTCTCGCAGGTAACACGTGACATTTCAGCAAGCTTTTGAGTGTTTTTAGTGGTTTTCTTTTTTTTGTGTTCTGACAGGTTTTTGGCAATACCAGTCTACGATTAGCTAAAAAAAAACCAAATTAGCATAAGAGAAAGGAAGTGAAGGAAATAGAGAGAGAGACATACAGACATAGATGCCTGACCCGATACTTTTAGATTTTATTTCCTTAATATCGGATAAACTAGGTATGATAATTAGTTTAATGCGGTAGGGATGAAGAAGGAAACCTTTTAGAAGTAGTAGTCTGCCCGCATTTGCGTGGAAGAAGAATGGGAAACAAATGAGGGAAAATAACCTTCAGTAGACCCAACTGGGATTCGAACCCCGATCTCTCCGCCCTCAGCAGGCCAGTCTAACACGAGAGTGACGCCAACTCAGCCTCGTGGGAACAAATGAAGAGCTACTTTAATGAAAAAATAGGAAAAATAAACGGCTTCGGTCTAGAAAGCTGAGATTAACGGTTGGAGGGTTTGTTGTTCTGACCACGTGAAACTCTCTATATCAGGAAGTTGGTATTATCTTCGAAAACAAACGTCGATCGCTCGGTTGGTATGGCTGGATTACGAACTTATGCAATTGACTTATTTTTATAACTATAAATAAAAGTTAAGTCCCTTATATATCCATAAACAAGCAATAATATGTTTAATAATAAAATAATTACTAGATTACACTATTAATCTCATGTCTGTAATATATATATATATATATATATATTTTTTTACAAAATCAAAAATGGTATATATATATATATATAGAGAGAGAGATAGATAGATAGATAGATATATAGATGGATAAAGATAGATAGATAGATGGATGGATAGATATATGTGTGTGTATCTGACACTTTAACGCAGTACGTCTGTCTAATGAGCTAAAGGACCCACAGTTAGATTCCAGAAAAGGTCAAATAAAGTGTAATATTGTTTAAATTTGAGTTTCTTCTTTCAAAGTAATGATCGGACATCTGCGGGACTGGGTGTCGTATTTGTTCTAGAGATTTAGGTTGTAATCCAAGCGTTGAGATTATCAGTTGACTCATAAAGGTCCACATTTAATATCCCTATTGAAAATAAAGAAACTAGAAACTCTTTGTACAGGTCTGCCAACTCCTTCTATTATCCACCGTCTCCAGGAAAGGGATGCTTCTCTTCGCGAACACCGCCAAAGTTAGGGTACGTGGTTCCCCTCCCCTCGGTTTAATTAACGACGACTGAGTCATCGGGCGAGGAAGATATATATTTGAAGAGAGGGTCTCTAAGCTTACAGGAGTCCAGTCAGTAATGAGGAAGGGCGGGGCTTACCTCTCTTTGATGAGGAGGAACAACCTCCTACCCCTTCTCTTCCCCTTAACCACTGTAGACAGGAACATCCAGAAGAATGAACGGGACATGGATAAATGAGTGTTACAGCGATCTCACTTCGACAGTCAAACAAGATCAATACATTTAACATTGTTTTATCACTAAGTTTTACTACCCATTCAGGCTATACGCATACTTACTAATTAAGCCAATGTGTTCAGAATGAGGAAGTTTTAATCAAGAGGAAATGTTGGACCATTTGCGTGAAGGTCGAGTGTAAAACCACTTAGGATAACACACCCTCAATAGACCCAACCGCGATTCCAACCCCGTTCTCACAGTCAATGGCAGTCCAGTCTATGGCGAGAGTGAAGCTTCAGACCAGTGTGATTCAAACTACGGACCCCCTCCCCCATCACCGAGTTCATTCTATGTGGCCCACCATGTCCAATTGTAGAAATAAACAACAAATTAGGCTCTTAGAGAAGACGTGAATGCTCGCTAATTTCCATTAGTTTCCAGAATCGTTGGTTTAATGTTACAATACTTGGGTAATGTATATATGTATGTATGTAAGTATTTGTTAAAAAAATAATTATTCGTTCTAGGGGACACAATTATTATTAATTAGAATCTATTTGTTTATTGTGAACTGTTCCATAAAAATAATTATTATTACTGAATCATATGTTTTCTTACTTTCTTCATTATGTTAATTATGCTAACTATAATAGTAAATTTGTTTACTGTAGTCATCTGTATAAAAAGATTATGTATTTATTATGTTTACTTTCTATCAACTCTCGAAAGAAGTATTTTGATCGTCAGCAAAATATAGCTCGAGATTTTGATAAATGTCGTCGACGTTTCATGACCCCATGAAACTGAAAAATTTGTTTTCGTGATGTCGTCTGTATGTCTGTACCTCAGGCTGGAGACACAACTATTTTACCGATCAGGCTAAAACTGAGTATTTAGGATTTTCATAAGCCCCCCCTTCCCTCTCCCCTTCCACCGAATTATTTTTTTGAATTAGATATCTAACCCTAAAATTAAGTGTAGTTTACTAAAGAAAGGACAAAAAGATTTAAAATCGATTAAAATCTGCTTTAATGGTTTTTATTAAATTTTATATCCAGGCATTGTTTAACATTACAAACAAAATGGAAATTCTCGTTTGCCCAAGAAAATGACTTTAAGGGCACTTTACATGAGCAGACATCTCCAATTTTGATAAAATCTCCGTAACTATTCCAGATACGAAATATCTTATCAATGTATAGTTGTATTACTGTTAGAATTAAAAATAATTTAATCTGAAAATTATTATTATAAAACCAATAGTTTCTTAGCTATAAGCAAACATATATATTTTTGTATGGAGTACTTTGAAATATGAAATTGATTGTTATGATCGTTAGTGGACAGATATGCTCCTCTTTTCTCATTTTTTTTAGCGTAATGCAACTTTACCCGGGAGAGCTACGGTACTTAGTTCGGTCTCTTGTGTGTAGAATATTAGCTGCTCTTGTGGCACAGAACGTTGCCCAGGGTACACCATAGGAGGTTGTCTACACGTCATACCCATAATAAGTTGATGTGATGGTTGTGATTATGAAGGTGTGGATCCAAGAGGCTTAACTTAAACCTAATTTACCAAACCCTGGTGACCAATGGGATAATTCTACTTTAGAACAAAATACCCAAGGTACCAGCCAGGAATCAAACCCAAGACCCCTAGATTTATGGCCAGATGCACTGACCACTACACCTCGGGACAAGCTAGGTTTATATAACAGTGTATATTATTATATTTATGCTATTTGATCGAGTGTTTCGCTAACAGTGTAAATTATTTTGCTTCAACAATTTTACTTGTTTTTAATAAACGTCTCTATTTTAAGATCAAAGAGAAAGAAAGTCTGTACCATTTATTTTATTTGCAAAGCATACCTATGTTCAATGTTAGCCTGTTAGAGGTATAAACTGCTGACTACTGTCAATTGATTTTGCCATGAAAGTGGTAGCAGTGGAGATTTTGGAAATGTATCAATAATCGTCAGTGGATGTATAGATTTTGTCGTATGAGCACATCAAATATTTACTTTTAGAATAAATATGCGGGTTTATTTTACATCTGCAACATAATCAATGCTGCCTTCACTGGAATTAAACTATTATTTAGCTGATTAACCACCATTTATGGATCACGATTAACTTATAATGTCCCTTGTCTATGGGCTTTAGTGTATTTTAATAAAGAAAAGGGTGACCTGGTGGTATAGGGGTAAGGTGTCAGACTTCTGTGCTGAGGGTCCGGGGTTCAATCCTCGGTCCCGGCACAGATTTATCTGATTGCCAAACCCTTCCTTCACCTCTGACAAGATGTGTATTAATCACAACTTGTGAATGTGAGGAATGCCAGGCCTCCACCGTGGTTCGGATTCCACGTTAAACTGTAGGTCCTCCATTTCATCTCACAATCAGCCTACCATTACACATTAGCGTAAGTGCGTATAACCCGAACGGGTAGTAAGACGCGCTGCTAATAATAATAATAATGATAATAATAATAATATAATATACCCTTCAGGGATCAAAACTCTGACTTCTTTGGCAAACCAGACTAAATGAGCCCGACGTTTAGTCATAATGCCCATTGATTCGCTTTAGTGCCAGCTCGCTGGTTATTGGAGACTTGTCCTGTTTTAATTCTAGGATATAAATAATAACCCTACTCCAGAGAGTTAATTTACCACTTCATGAATAAGAGGAAATCCAATTTTAAAATGCTAATTTTTCAGGCTTGCCTGGAATCAAACCCTAAAGCCTTAAATAAGAAGGTTGACACGTTACTGAAATATTAATATACCTCATGGTATTATTTTTTTTAAACAGATTATATCTTATTTCTGTGAATCTATTTTTTACTATTCAACTCAAGAGTTATTAAAGACTCAATCTAAGAGGTAAAGTTTAAAGTAGGTTGGAGGAAATATACCCACATTAGCGGAGTGAGAGGTTGAGGAAACAAAATATAAATTTACATGGAAAAATTACCCTAGTGCACCTTGTCGGGATTCAAACCCTTGTCTCGCCGTTGAGGGCAACCGTGGATTTAAGAAGAGGTAGATTACTCAAAGTAACTGCTCAATAGCTCAAACGCGAGGACATAAATGGAAACAGCTGTGTAAGTGTAATTGTAATCAGCTTATTTGGGACAAGAATACATAAGTATATTGGAAAATAGCTGATTTGAGGAAAGAAAAGATACGTATCTTTGGAGACAGCTGATTTGGGGCAAGGAGATATATGTATCCTTGGAGATAGCTGATTTGGGGCAAGAAGATATATGTATCCTTGGAGATAGGTGATTTGAAGATATAGTATTATTATTATTATTATTATTATTATTATTATTAGCACCGCATCTTACTACCCGTCCGGGTTATACGCACTTACGATAATGTGTAATGGTAGGGTGATTGTGATATGAAATGGAGGACCTACAGTTTAACGTGGGATCCGAACCACGGTGGAGGCCTGGCATTCCACACGTTACAAGTTGTGATTAATACACGTCTTGTCAGAGGTGAAGAAAGGGTTTGGCAATCAGATAAATCCGTGTTGGGACCGAGGATTGAACCCCAGAACCCCAGCACAGAAGTCTGTCACCTTACCCCTAGACCACCAGGTCACCTGATTTGAATATATAAGGAAGCAAGAAGATATAATCGGATGGGATATCATTGGAAACAAAATATTTGGGGCAATAAGACATACGTATAGTCAGAGCCATGCTTTTATGGTGAATAAAAAAGTTCAATTTCGTTTTTAAGATTCCCAAAAGCGGTGAATAAGCGGTGAATTACAAAAATCCCATTTTTGCGACGAAATTATCGAATTAAAACAAAAGCGTTAAAAAAGTTGTTTTTACCAAACTTTCGTGATTAAGGTGACTTTGTTGGGTTAAAACTATACTTCCAGAACAATGTTTGAAACAGGTAAACTAAACATATTGAAGTGAAAACAAAAAATTACATTTTGTTTGGACAAAACGGTAAAAAACACTAGTCCGCAAAAAAATGTGCTGTCAACTTATTAAAAAAGTAAGATTTAGCGGCAGCTGGTTCGGGAAAAGTATGTACTAGTCACAAAGACAAAATATTACACAAAAATCATCTTGTTACTTCACAAAAATTGTGACTATATTTTTAAATCTCAATTTAGGTTAGAAAAATACAAAATAACTACTCAACATCACCAAACTGCAACATGCAGCTGGTAACAATGTTATCCACTTTCATTGTGGTTCTGCGGTCTGTTACTACTAAACTATACCTAGAAAAATATCGTTCTGAATCTGCATTTGAAATCGGCAGCCACAACGCTTGCAAACACTTTGTTGCGAAGTCACTGAACATACTGTCTGTCTTCAGCCCTAGCAGCACATTCTCAATTTTTAAACTTTCGATGCCATCACTCTGTTCCATCAAAACTTTCAATTTTTTACACATTTCAATGTAGAAAAAAGACAAATCTCCATCGTAGTTGACAAAAAAGGGCAGTACTTTAAAATTAATCTTGACCTGCTCTATGTTAGGCGTACTCCTACTTAGAATATTGGAGGGATTAAAAAGATAGCTGAGGGCCTTCAAAACCCTCACTTCCCCAAACAACTTGTTGGCACCGGTCGAGTCGACATATTTTGACAACTTCATGTGCGACTTCGAAAATTAAAAATGCAATTTTCAAACTTAAAATATTTATTTTTCAATATCCCAAAATATTAGCGCGAATGCCGAAAATCGCGACTAAATCGCGATTATCGCGGACATCGTTTAAAATCGCGAATATCGCGCTAAAACGCCGATTTCGCGAATTATCGCGACAATTCTGAGCATATATTTGCAATCAGGGTAACCTGAAATGTGAAAATCTGAAAGAAAAAATGCCATATCTAACATTCGCGAATTATCGCGATCTCCACAAACGCAGGGCTCTGCGTATAGTTATAAATAGGAAACAGTTGATTTAAGGCAAGAAGATAAAAGTGTCATTGTAATCAGCTTATTTGGGACAAGAAGACCTGTGTATCATTGGAAACAGCTGATTTATGGCAAAGAGACATGCGTATATTGGAAAACAGCTGATTTGGGGAAAAGAAAACATAAATATCTTCGGATAGAGCTTATTTGGGGCAAAAAGAAATACGTGTTATTGAAAACAAGCTGATTTGGGGGTAAGAAGACATTAGTATCTTTGGAAAAAGATGATTTGGGGCAAGAAGACAAACGTATTATTTGAAAGATCTGATAGAGTGCAAAAAGTCATCTGTATAATTGAAAATATCTAATTAAGAGCAAGAATCGTCAATGGTGATTATGGCCTCGTATTGTCGAATGACAAAACATAGAATTGAACTGTTTATAGATTTAATATCTTGGGAGAAATTATTATATATAACACCAAACGATTCATTTTTATATGTTACTAACTAAATTAAATTAATAGATATCATTGTTGATTAATGATACTGTATAATATTCACTATTTTCACCGATCGAAAACAAGAACCAAATTAATGTCTCTTTGACAACCTTAATTGAAATATATTGACATATAATATAATCTCCGTAATGTTTTGCATTCAAACAAATGACAAGTGACATTGTCCTGAAGTATAAAGTAAACAATGTCCAGGTTTCGTATGGAGTAGGAACGCTCTTCCGCTCAGTCAGGTACGTATTGCGGTACATAGTAGCGACAACTGTACCGACACAGAAATCACAAGTCATCAATATTACAACCTCCCTCTCCCCCCTTTCCCTAGTGTACACTAGATCATGTTACATAACGAAACACCGCAGCGGATAATATATTCCCTTCATAATACATTTAGGGAGGATTGAAGCTTTAATTACTGTCATGTACCAGGTCTGCCCAGTGAAAGCATTAACTCCATAGGTCAAAGTACGGCAGTGATAGATACTAAGTAGACAATTTGATTAGAATTAGATCATAACATCCTTTTTTTATTTCCATTGAATCTTACCTTCTAGCTTCACTGACCTCATAGTCGATCAATGTTCAAATCTCGGTCGGGTGTACTGAGGGTTGTTTTTCCTAAATGCTTTTCCGCTCTCCCTCCACGCAAATGCGTTTATACTTTTTATAAATCTTACCTCCCTCATCCCTAAAACTATTATTGTAATTAGTACATAGGCATATAACCCAAACGAGTAGTAAGACGCGGTGCTAAAAGAAAATCTTACCTAGAGACGAAATTTTGAATCACAAAAATTTTCCGCAGTGGCGGCTTGCGATGGAGGGGTTGAATTGTAGGGGTAGTAACTATAGCCAATACATATTGTATGATTTTGGTCAGTTGCTAAAGTTACTAAAACATATTTAATATATTCATACATCAGATCATGTTATCTTCAGCTGTCACTTTTTGTTAGATATTATCAACCCTATAAGATAACACAAATAATATAGTAAAATGTTATCAACGTTTTCCGCAAATAAATATGTTTGAATTTTCTAAACCGTTCTTCCAACCAAAACCAGGCCATATCTTAAATAGTATATTTAGGTACGAGTGGGTTTATGAGGAAGGGGAGCGAACCTTAAAATGATTTTAATTAATTTATTGATGATAAGAATATTGAAGTATGACCATGATGGCTCTACAAAGACTCGCATTTATGTTTTTCTTTGCTACTGCTACTGCTACTACTACTACTACTACTACTACTACTACTACTACTACTACTACTAGTATTTATAAACATGTCGAAAGCGTTTGATAAGTTAGATGTAAATATTTTACTAGAATTACTTTATAAAATTGGTATCAGAGGTAATATGTATTAATGGTTTAAAAATTACCTAACAAATAGGAAAATAATAGTTAAAATAAATAATATAGAAAGTGAAGAATTGGGTATAAATATTGGAGTACCACAAGGCTCTATTCTTGGGCCAATCTTAATCTATACAAGTACAATGTCAAACTGTATACAGAACTGTGGTATATTTATGTATGCTGACGACACGATGCTGTATGCGATGCACAAAAATATAGATAGAGCTAAACAAATGTTGCAGGAAGACTTTAACAGGATACGAAAATGAAATCACAATAATAAATTAATAATAAAGACTAAAAAACGCAAACAATGCATATAAGACTACCGCATGTTATAAAGTATAAATTAGATATAAAAGGTAATTGCATAGATTGCTTACATAATATAAAACCGTGTAATTGTTTAACATTCACGCAAGTTGAAACATATAATTATCTAGGTCTAATGATTGATTTTCATATGAAATGATATATATATATATATACTCATATAGACATGATGAGTAGGAAGCTAAGAGCGAGAATAGTAAATATATATATATACTTAATATGTTACATTTGATGTTCTAAAAATAGTGTGTCATGCACTAATCAAATCATATCTAGGCTATGGTATTACTTCCTGGGGTAAGACAAGTGATTTATATTTAAATCAATTAAGAAATATTCAAATTAAAGTTCTTAAAATAATGAGTGAAAATAACAATAGTACCAAAGGCATTAATAGGGAGTGGAAAGCATTGACAGTAAAAAAACATGTATAGCTATAAAATAATTCAGTACTACTACTCAGAAACATATAAAGTAAGACAGGTCCGCATTCACAATACCAGGAAACTATAGTATAAAATCCCTTTATATATAAATAAATACGGAAAACAACATATGAAAATAATAATACAGGCACTTTTTAACATGATACCGGATACCCTTTTGGGAATAGATAAAAATCAGATGTTAAAAGAGAAATTAAAAAATGGTTAATTGGCTCACAGACTTAATGAAATAATACCAGAGTGACTAAATATGACAAATGAGCTGTGAAATGGGATCGAGATTGGTTTTTGAATATTAAATAAAAAGTAATGTAATAGATTTAAGAAACTTAAACTAGGTATTAGAATAAATATGTTATGTTGTAAGAATAAACTTAAAGGAATGAAATACATATATTATATCTTTGTACTATTACATGTATGTACGACATTTATGGTGAAACACCAGTTGACAAACATATTGTGCTCTATCGGACCATGTTTAGTGAATAAGTAATTATATACTCCTAATATATTATTATTTAGCACCACGTATTACTACCCGTTCGAGTTATACGCTTAAGTACTAATTACGCTAATGAATTAGGAAGGTTGAATTTAGAGGAAGTGAACCCGCATTTGCGTGGAGGGAGAGTGGAAAACCATTTAGGAAAAACCATCCACAGTTCACCCGACCGACATTCGAACCTCGATCTCCCCATCCTCGGCAGTCGAGCTAAACACGACTAGCGCGTTAGCCAACTACGCCACCGAGGCTTCGCATCAGTGATTGCGTGTTAAAACGCGTAATTCTCAAATTAGAGTGGACTGCGAGTGAACGGGAGATCGGGATTCGAATCACAGTTGGGTGTTCTGATGGAGGTCTTTTATAAGTAGTTCCACTCTTCCCCCACGCAAATGTATATACATTTCATCTCAATTTTACCTTCCACATCCTTACAATACTAACGTAATTAATGAGTATAAACTGAAAGGGTAGTTAGACGTGGCGAAAAAAAAAGACTAGGGATGATGAGGGTGGAATTGAGAAGAAAGGTACCCGTGAGGTAGACTGGGAAACCATTTAGGAAAAAAACATTCTTGGTATACCCGGCCGGTATTCGAACCCCGACCTCCCTGTCACCGTAAAACCAGACTAGGTGAGTTTACTCCGCGTGTCCACTGTTGTAGGTTACGATATAAGTAACTCGGAAACAATATCAAACCCACTTCCGTGACCACATGGTCTAAGGCAGGGTCCGCAAACTCACGGCCCGATGAACATATTATTTGACCGCCCTGTTTGTCTGCAAAACGATCCTTCCAGCAGTCATACAGGAACACACGAAAAACCAGTCTTAATAGTTTAATTTCAGTGTGCACATAAAATTGAATAATAAAATAACACTTTAAAATATATCGCATTTTGAAATGGTTTTTATCACTTTAAATACTGGAGAGTGGGAATTTTTATTTAAGTAATTTAATAAAGAATGCTTCAAGTTTTTTGCGAACCAATATAAACATCTGGGAGAATATAATTTTTTTAATTAAATTATTTTAAATATATATATCATCAAATAGCTATTATTAAACTATATTAATGGGCACGCAGATTAAACGGCAAGCTCTTCTGGTCTATTTTACAGGTGTCAGGGAGGTAAGGAGTTCGAATTCCAACCGGATGCACAAAAAGTTGTTTTTCTTAGATGATGGCCTACAAAGCCAAGCTATTATATTTGTTAGTTACAATTATAACCGCATCTAAATATTATATTCTTTAAATTGAAAAATGACACCTGAACACGGGAATCGAACCCGGGAAATTTGGCTTAGTACGCCAATTCTCTAATAACTGATTTATCCAGGAGTCGTGGAAATTGACCCTGGACACGGCACGACACCTGGATAGCTCAGTGGCTATTGCATTGACGTATAAAGCCAGAGATCCAGGGTTCGATTCCCGTGTCCAGGTGTTATTTTTCAATTTAAATAATTCTATTGGATGGTTTCCAACATTCTATTCATTCAAATGTGGTTATATTTCTTTTAAATTATATATTTCCTATCCCTTATCCTTAGCGTGATTAAAATGTGAATAGTCAACACTGGTAGTAAGATGCACCGCAAAATAAAGTAGTCCTATAAAATAGATTTAAGCAGACATGTTGCTATAAACTGTGGTTCGCTACACACCCCGAACTTTGTGATCACCGGTCTAAACGCTGCACACTCACAAGAGACTAGACTGCCGATGACGTGGAAATCGGGGTTCTAATCCCAGTTGGGTGTACCAAGGCTGGTTTTCCTAATAGTTTTCCACTTTCCCTCCAAGTAAATGTGAGTACACTTTATCTAAATCAAACCTTACTCGTGCCTAACACACTAGCGTAATTAGTACGTATGCGTACAAACGGAATGGGTAGTAAGATGCAGTGTTAAAAATACGGTACATCAAATGACAACATTTAATTTTGTAAGTAGAGATGGTGTGTTTCGAGTATTTCTAGGTATATTTTTAATCACTTGTTCTGATGTGATGTGTTGTCAATATATCTGTGTCTATTGTTAGTTACGTAATTATAGCCCCAAATACCCCGTGTGTGTTTCATGTGTTATAGTTGATAAATCAATAACTTGTCTCTCGATATCTAAACACAATTGTGCAAACAACCCTCAAACTCCGGTTTGGTTACATTGTTTTTTATAATACGTGAGTTATATTTACAAAGCTACAACCACTTTACTGGGACAATGTAGAAGTGGACATTTAACTTTAAACATGTTAGTACACTGTAATCGACTTACCGACTATGTTAACAAGAACAATAACTGTTCGTTCAGTCCAATATTCACATGACATTATTTTGCTGCAAACTTTGATAACATTTTACTATAATATTATTTTAACTGGTTACAATATAAGGGTGACCTGGTGGTCTAGGGTTAAGGTGTCAGACTTATGTGCTGAGGGTCTGGGGTTCAATCCTTGATGCCGGCACTAATTTATCTGATTTCCAAACCCTTCCTTCACCTCTGACAAGACGTGTATTAATCACAACTTGTGAATGTGAGGAATGCCAGGCCTCCACCGTGGTTCGGATCCCCCGTTAAACTGTAAGTCCTCCATTTCATCGCACAATCACCCTACCATTACACATTAGCGTAAATGCGTATGGCCCGAACGGGTAGTAAGACGCGGTGCTAATAATAATAACTATAATATTAGGGTTATTTTTTTTATACGTATTGACACTATATATCAAAAGTGACGGATGCAGATCACATGACTTGATGTATGAACACGTGAAATACAGGATAATTTACTCGGGACTGAATACCTGTATTTTGGTAGGTGTTGCTATTTTTAACTTTATTAGAACGTCAAGTTTTATGTTATATTCAAATTCGTAACAGTCCTAATAAAGTAGGTTATATAGGTGTTCTTCAACCTTTATCTGGTGCTATTAAGTTGTTTAGATTTTTTTTTAGCACCGCGTCTTACTACCCGTTCGAACTGTACGCCAAGTTTTTTAGTTGTTCAGTAGTTTAGTTGTGTTCGGTCTTGAATGAATCAGTCTGTATATCTAGTAACTTTTCTAGCTGTCAGATTTCTATGAAAATTGGACTGTACAATTAGTATATTTTTCAGAATTCAGCCATGGAATCCCTTCAATTGAGCCAAAGGAACGGGCCCAACAAAGATATTGTGTTCTGAAAGTTCTGGTTTTAAACTAAGTTTCGCTTCCAAATGATCCTTCCCTGACAATAAATATATTTTATTTACCATCGGCTTCGTGCTCATTTATTTAAGTTCCAGTTTATCAGGCAGGCCAATACGCCTAGCCAGGAGCAAATCATACCTACTCAAATACGTGTCAGTGTTATATAGACCCCTAAGTGAATTGTCAATTGACGACATAATCCTTTTCACATATACATTCAAAATATTGAAGAAATGTGAAAATAAAAAGTTTTGCCGACCTCGGTGGTCTTGGGGTAAAGTGCTCACCTCAGGATCCAGTGTTTGTGGGTTCAAGCCCAGCCGGGGTTGAAGGATTTTTCTTTAGTGATAAAAAATCCGTTGCACAACTTACTTCGAAGGGGAAACAAAGTCGTCGGTCCCATGCCAATTGTGGCAAGTAAAAGAACCCTGAAAAGTGTGTGTGAATACCCTTCCCAGCAAAATTGATAAGCCCTTTCACTCTTGCTCATAGAAATTCTCATGTACTGATATAATCAATCTTTCAGAAAGAGAAAGTTAAATATCCCAAATAAATAAATAAGATAAATAATATTTATATAATCTGTCACTCTTTGGGAACCATTAAAATTGAACAACCAGACAAATTTTACTACCTTGAAAATACAATCATTACAGATGAAAATAGACACAATGCAGAAATAAAAACAAGAATATATTTTGTTAAAAAGGCCCTTACCATTAAGAAACAGCTACTTAATTGTCACATATGAACATGGATATATAACGGGTGATGTGCGAAATCTAGATAATATCGAGATAATCCTGGAGATGCCAACAAGGGCAGCTTAATGGGTGGGCGAATCGGGCGGCTGCCCGGGGCGTCAGCTCGATGGGGGCGCCAAACAGAGCACCAACCTAATCTAACTTTGGAATGATATGAAAATAATTCCCAAACCTCACAACTCCAAAGCTAACGTAACCTGTGCGTAATAGTGGAGTTGATAAACATAATACTAATTCACTTTTAAATACTAACATGAAATAAGACATAGGGGTATAGTTTTTTTTTGTGAATAAAATGGGATGTAATGCCACTTTTAAAAGGTTATTTTATACCCACCATCTTAAAAAAAGGCGCCTTAAAACGGTAATTTGCAATTATTTATTAAACCGTTCATTATATCAAAGTGTTCATGATAAAAATTAAATAAGAGAACAATGACTACAAAACATGTTCTAGTAATTTTCTTTGTAATCTTAACCATTTTCGTACAATATCGCAGTGAAACGTTTGTGGTGTACCATCGCTCCTTGGTACAAGGAAAATATAAGGAATACTTTCTAACAAAGACGTAATTATCAACTCACCCTGCCGTCCTATTTGACCATCAACGCAACGAGCACATCACCGGTCTCAATCATCACAACCACTCGACAGCACTTTGCACTGTAAATTAAAATCTCCCTACAAAATGAAAATTAAGGAAAAATATAAGAAATTATCCTGAAACCATCCTCAGTGACAAGTGTAATATATCAATCACCAATTTAATAAAAGATGATCAGATATTACAATTCCAGTTTTTCTGAAATGGGGGCTTAAAAATAAATATCAATACCTTCGTTCTGACGTACATTCAAATTTCCCGCTTCACGTTTTAGTTCCAAGCGCAAACACTACGAGCGCTAGTTTCATGGTTCTACTTGCTAACATGGGAGTGGCGTTTCTATAGTACTGCCTTATCTATGCTGTGAACTGAGCCACGTGACTGCACTTCCAAGACCACCGCCAGGAGGCACTACCATCGACGAAGCTTTGGAGGGTGTTCCAGAATGATGGAGTTGCTTCGACGAACTCTTAGAGAGCATCACTGAGTGTGCCCGGCCCTGCGCGTGCGTGTCCCCCCCCAGTTTACTAATCTCCCACCCTCTGGAGATGCCATATAAAGGGACGTTCGTCAAAGTGTAAATCACTCTTGTGAATTACTCTGTTAGAACTGGGTGTGTAGCGTCCAAGCTACGAGACTTTTATAATGTAAGCAAATTCCTTTTCGACTTAAATAATTTTTTAATATTTTTATTAATATATATGTATTTATATTTTTCTCAATTTTATTTCAGACTTATAATTCTATTTTTTGGTAGTGTTTATTTAAACTTGTAAATTTCAAGTATCAAATTTTTGTTTGGTAGCTTTAATGAAATAAAATATTACTAAGGACCTAGTCAAATACTCTATAGTGGAGATGTGGTCTACTTCGGTGCATTATGAACTTTTACTAGGTTACAAGGTTTGTCTAGGTTGTACAGTAAATATTAATTTATTGTTTGAAATAAGCTCAGCATGCCAATATGTAGAGTTTGACCATAATGCGAGTTTAACGTCCATTCTGTGTTTATTGCTTGAGGTTTAAAAGAATATTTCTATTTTAGTATAGCGCCCGTAATTTAAGAAAACGTTCAATATTTCTCTTTAACTTTTTTTTAGGCTAAGTGAGGGAATGTATTTGGAAGTGTTATGGATGAATTGTTTTTAACTTGTGTAATACTTTCGAAGTTGATCAAGCCTTTTGGATAACTGAGGTTTCTTCGAAATTATTAGGTATCTTGGATTAAAGATCTTGGTTATTGCTATCCTTTAATTTTGGTAGCAATTTTAAGTCGACTTTATATTCCTTTTGAATATTCAAGGTGATTAGGCCTATTCTTGATACTATAGCTCCTAAATACGTTGTGCAGGAAACTGCCAAATATATAAACTAAACTTTACATGGTTGATCTGCTGAAAGATATAGTTTGTATGGTTACTATTAGGAATATTGAATTAAAATATGAACTAAACAAATACGGTATTTTGGATAGGCGTTAAGGTTGCTTCAAAGCTCTTTTGACATGGAAACTTTGTGTTTCGTAATGTATTTAAATGACACTTCTTTTGAAGGTAATTGAAGTCAACTACTTTTTTGAGCTGTGTAATCAGAATTTAAAGTCATTCACATATAATTTATTTTAATGAAAGAGGAAGTTCTAGTTTGTCATGAGCACTATTCAATGATTTGTTATTGGTTGCCAATACTATATATTTTTGATATTAAATTTAAAAATCACACTTATTTTTTAAATATGGTATTCCGGTCTTTGCCCTCTCCGTGAACATTCTAAGGTAGTAATTTTGTTAGTAGACCCGCCTCGGTTTCGTAGTTAGCTAACGCGCTAGTCGTGTTATTATTATTATTGCGTCTTACTACCCGTTTGGGTATTGCACGCAGTTAGTCGTGTTGAGCTAGACTGCCAAGGACGGGTAGATCGAGGTTTGAATCTCGGTCGGGTGAACTGGGGGAGATTTTTCTAAAATGATTTTTCACTCTCCCTCCACGCATATGCGGGTTCACTTCCTCTAAATTCAACCTTCCCAATTCCAAATCCATTAGCGTAAGTAATACTTAAGCGTATAACCCGAGTGGATAGTTAGACGCGGTGCTAAATAATAATAAATGTTGTTTGTATAGCCAGATGGGAAGGACGGCAATTAATTGATCTGTTTTTCTGCAACCATACGGGTTGCGTGTCACTGGGTGGGTAACTATCGTTTGTTTTCAGACAATAATACTCTGCTCGAGTCATGCGCCCCACTGTGATTGTCTGTATTCCTTGTTATGTTTTGCATCTTCAATTAAATTAGTGTTAGGAAGGAGGTTGCAGTGGTACTGTATGATAAACATTTAAGGAATTTCCCCTTCAGATTATTTTCATGTCACACCCAGGTTAGTTAGATTTGGAGTTGCTAGGCTTGAAATGAGCGAAGGGATTTTTTTTTTTTTGGGTCAGGTGGAGGGGAGGTGTTCAATGATTTAAGTTTATGACATGTTAAGACTTACTATTAAACCATAAGAATTAAGAACACTGTTATGTTTAGAATAGTGGTGGAACTTTATTTGTGTGAGAGGGGAGGATGCCAAGAACAAAAAAAAAAAGTTTTTTCTTGACTTTCTATCCCCCTCTACCACTATAAGGTTATAAAATTGTATGCACCTAGAAGTAATTTGAATTGTCCGTCATTTAGATAATTTTTGAAAATCATATTCTTTTAACAGCCATTTAGAATAGTGCTCCTCCCAAAATATTTTGAAACTTGGATACTTCTAGAGGATACTTGGAGTAGTCCTCTTTTGGCAAATTTTTAAAAATTCGACGCCACTAAAAGCTATTTCTAAAAAGTGCTCACCAGAAGGTTTTTTTTATAAATCAGATTCCCTTGAATTTATTTGAAGTGGTGGTCACCCAGACATTTTTTGAAATTTGGAATGCCCTAGAAGCTATTTAGAATGTTCTTCGCTTTTTTTTTTTTTTTTAATT
>CABFWO010001385.1:87597-115422 GCA_902155825.1 Timema genevievae
TTAAACTGTTTGAAATGCTCTTAGGTGGACAAAGATGCGCCTCTTTTCTCATTGATTTTATATCATTGTATATTATTTTATGCGTGTTCTTATGTGGAGTGGTGATGATACAATGTACATTATTCCGTTCAGAAATCTTACGAGTTTATAGAAAGAGAGAGAAAGTCTGTGCGGTGCGCCGTACCATTTATTTAAATCATCTAATGAATATGAAATTTTCAAATTTGTAAATTAGTTTAGCTAGGTTAAAATGGAAATAATGTCAACTAACTTTTATAGAATACATCAAACACACGCACAAAATATAAAATTTTATCAAATAAATGTTACTAATCTCATCGCATAGTAAGAGAAGGTAGGAATTGAGAAAAACAAAAAATCATGAAATAAGGTGTTTTTAAATTGAATAGAAGTTGATTTCCCGTTTTATAAGAAATACAAAAGAAAATAGTTAAAGAGAGTTATTTCCTTTTTTTTTTTTCCTTTTCGTTTTTAATTTCCTTTCGGTGGTGTCTCGGTGTATCTTACAACATTAAAACCTATTTAAATTAATTCAATTTCAGTTAATTACTATTCATACCGATTAGGTCAAACGTTATTATATATAAATTCTAAATATAAAAGAAATTAATATGTTTATTTGTCCTATTAATAGGTTATAAGAGGTTTAAGTGTATTCAATTAATGATTGAGCATTATCGAAAACTATACTATTTGCGTTTTGAAATTATATCATATACATTAAAATTAAATAATATCATTATGTTAATTTTGATTAAAAAAAGTGTACTAAAACTGTATTTAAAAACATTTATCGATAAATTAGTCCGCAAACATTATTCTAGCTAAAAGATTTGAAAATTTTGTAAATTTTCTGCTAACGATCAAATTAAATATGCTAAGCAAACAAATAATTAAAGAATTCAGGCTCAAGTTTGCTTAGAATCAACCGATAAAAATATAGTATTTACAACATTTACAACTATTTAATTTGTATTTATCCTTTAACTTTAGCGGAACAGCTCGCGCCGATGAGGCGGAAATCTTGTGATTAGCTTAGAGCGCGTCACGTAGCCACGTTTCTGTTCTGCGCTAGTTTTATCGGCGAACGTATGAATCCACAGTAATGCGGGTCAGGGCAGTGTTCCGTGTGCGGGGACCAGTGTAGGTGTGACTTTATAGTTCCCAGCGAGAGTATCCGACAGCGGGTTAACGTGTCAGGGCGAGTACGTGTCCGGGTGTTCGTTGATCTCGGGTCAGCGCTGCGTATGTGGACTAATGTGTTGGCAACCAGTGGAGAACTTACGTGAATGACACGGGTGACGTAGACATGATTGTTCTTGCGAACTGTGTTGATAATGAACATGATTAGGGTCGTCTTTAATCTTTTTTAACACCACGTTTTAGCACTTGTTCAGGTTATACGCCTATACGCTAATTGCATTAATGGGCTAGGAAGGCTTAATTTAGAAGAAGTGCATCCGCATTTGCGCGACGGAAGATTGGAAAACCACCCCTATTGCACCCGACTGGGATTGAATCCCGATCTCCCCATCTTCGGAAGTCTAATCCAACACGAGATTAGCGCGTTAGACCATGTGGTCACCGAAGCAGGTTGCTTTAATTTTGTTAAGAGTTATCAATTTATTTTATTTTATTCCATTTTAATAATAATAATAATAATAATAATAATATTTAGCACCACGTCTTACTACCCGTTCGGGTCATACGCTTAAGTACTAGTTACGCTAATGGATTAGGAATTAGGTGGGTTGAATTAAGAGGAAGTGAACCCGCATTTGCGTGGAGGTAGAGTGGAAAACCATTTAGGAAAAACCACCCTCAGTTCACCCGACCGAGATTCGAACCTCGATCTCCCCGTCCTCGGGGGTCGAGCTCAACACGACTAGCGCGTTAGCCAACTACGCCACCGAGGCGGGTTATTCCATTTTATGTGTGTTTGTTTCTCTTATTATTTAATTTAGTGACTTGTGTAATATTAGCTTAACCAGTATGTATCTGTGTGTGCGATATTTTAATTTTAATATCTAAAACCTTGGATATTCCGTGTGTATTTTAAATGTTGTTTAATCAGCAGCGTCCCCCAATATCCTGGAAAGAACTCACGGTTCATAAGGTCACGTGTGAACGACCCGCAACCGCCTGGTCGCCCGTTACAGAATAATTTGATCTCAGGCCACACGGATTAAAATACAATGGTCTGTGTCGTTTTCTGGAACTGCTTCTTTGTTCTGTCTAGGCTTATATTCCCTTTCAACTTTCACATTTCCTCTAGATTCACCCTTCATTATGTCAATAAGAAAGAGGGGAAATAAAAGTACGAAAATCTTTATCTCAATTGTCTTAAAATTTCTATTGTGAGCCTATCAAAAAATTACTATATTTGTTAGAGGAAGGCTGAATCAAGAGCATTTTTTCGTCAAGCCTAGCATTTTAGTTCCGCAAATATGCTAAAAATAATGTCGTTGAAAATAAGCTAATATTATATTTTCACACAAATTTTCTTATTAATAACAGTCAAACTATAGGCTTGTTAAGGAAAAAAGCCCTGTTGGAATCTTTCTACTTTATTTTGATATGAACCATATTTTGAAATAAAGCATCGTAGAATTAAATATTGCGTTAGAACTGAACGTCTACGCGATGATTTCTCGCTTACCGAGGTGGACCCTTTAATTAACGAACTCGATTCTATCAGTCGGGCTGGTTCCTTACATCGTGACTGAGTATTGAAGAGTTCATGAATGAACTCACCCTAATTGTTCAGTTAATGAATTATCCACAACAGAACTGTCAAGTTAATAACTTCTGATAACGAGCATCGGTTTTAATGGGCTTGTCTATATAAAATTTATAAGGGGAAAATGTCTAATCATTTAAATAGAGTCAATGCAATCGAGATATCCTAATCCAGTTTAAATTTCAATTTAATTTATTCTAAGGACGGTAGTACCAGAAACATATTTGTTAGCTAAAAAAAAAAAANCAGCAAATAAAACTTTTATTTACTATTCTCACACGTTCATATGGACTACAAGTAAAAATAGAAATAATAGATGTCAGAGGGTAAATACATAACAGGCTGTAAGCGAATTCAAGAACAGAATTATAGAACATGTGCTAGTGGCGCATCCAAACGGAGGCAAACACGCCATTTGACCCATCCAAGACCGCAAATAGTTTTAAATAAAAAAATAAATAATGTGAATACCTTCTTCAGTGACCGCATGGTATATGGCGTCACTACCATGTTAGACTAGACTGCCAATGACACGGAGATCGGGGTTCTAGCCCCGGTCGGGTGTAATGAGGATAGTTTTTCCAAAATGGTTTTCCACTCTCTCCACGAAAATGCGTGTACACTTCCTCAAAATTCAACCTTCTTCATCCCAAACTCATTAGTATAATTAGTACATACGCGTATAGCCTGAATAGGTATTAAGACGCGATGTTAAAAAAAAGTAAAAACGTACTTCTTTGGGCAGCACTTCTTTGAAAAATATTAAGCACTAAAAAAATTACATTTTTTATAATTATTATGTTTTTCACTGCTTGTTTGGGTTAAATGAGCGTAAATTGGATGGACGTGCTCAGCAATCGCCTGGATAGAGGACCAGAAAATCAAGTCTACTTTATTTAGCACCGCGTCCTACTATCCGTCCGGGTTATACGCATATGTACTAATTACGCTAACGTTTTAGAGATGAAGAAGATTGAATTTTAGAGGAAATGTACCCGAATTTTCGTGAGAGAGTGGAAAACAATGTAGGTAAAACCACCCTCAGTACACCCAACCGGGATTCAGACCTCCCCACCATCGGCAGTCCAGTCTACTGCGAGAGCGACGCCTTGTACCATACTGCCACCGAAACGGGTAATCACAGTGTAAATCGAAGCCTCGGATTAGTGCAAAAAAACTCCAACCCCATAGCACTCATCTGGGATCTAAACCACAACCTTTCCTCCCAGGTTTCATTTGGGACAGAGCCAACTATACCGGTGGTATTTCCTATAAAACTCTAGATATTTATTTGTCTCCACCCGTCGACAAAGAGTGTTTGCTCGTTCAACGGTCGAGTTTGTTCCAGTTTGTGAAACTAGAGCAGATCTTGTTGACTTTGTTGTTTGTTTCACAGATGGTTTTTTCCTCTTACGTTGGCGGCTCCTGTCAAACTTTCAACGTGCTAAAAGTTATAGACATTTTGCAAACGATAAACTTATTAATTATTGCTTGTTCACTAGCTATTAGTGCATGCTAAAAGTTTTACGTTTTTTAAAAATCCATCTGGCTCAAAATATAAAAATTAAATAAATCGAACAAACGTTCTCAAATTAAAGGTTGGAACCAAATTTTCAAATTAAGTTATTTGTAGCCATCCTTGAGTCATTTTTATCTGAAAAAATACAAATATATTCTTATTTATTATTAAAAACTATTCCCATATACCCATTTTGAGCTCCCTCTTGAAGGCCATTTTTGAAATATATCAAATTTTCTAGAATTTGTCATAGCTCATAAGTAAGCTAGTCTTAAATTAATTTATTTTAGAAAACCAACAAACATTATTTATTATTATGTAAAATAATTTTTAAAAAATACCAATTTTGAAAAACCATTGGAGCTATTTTCAAAAATTATGAATCAGTAAACCACAGTTAAATTATTTTTTTAAGAAAAACAAATAACTTTTTTCAACTCTTTAACAACTAATTACTTATGCACACGTTAATCTTCTTTCTTTTTTTAATTAGCACCAACAATCGAGAGTACAAATATTTTATATAGAAAAATTATTACTTTATCTTCGAAATAAATTTCAGCTTTTAACACATATTTAGATTACGTTATAATCTGTATTTTAATATTGTGTTTTATTAGTAAGTCTACTTTTCATATATTGTAACACAATTTAAAACAATGAAGGATTGATATTTAAAAATAATTTAAGATTTAATTACTTTTCTTTGTGATTAATTTTATATACTATAAAAAAACAAAGTTACTTTATAATATATTTAGCACCGCGTCTTACTATCCGTTCGGGTTATACGCCTAAGTACTAATTACGCTAATGGATTAGGAATTGGGAAGGTTGAATTTAGAGGAAGTGAACCCGCATTTGCGTGGAGGGAGAGTGGAAAACCATTTAGGAAAAACCACCCCCAGTTCACCCGACCGAGATTCGAACCTCGATCTCCCCGTCCTCGGCGGTAGAGCTCAACACGACTGGCGCGTTAGCCAACTACGCCACCGGGCGGGTAAAGTTACTTTATAGATTCTCCGTTTGAAAAAACAAGTACACCAGTTTGATTTTTCTGTGCGTTCAAATTATGTTGTGTTTTCTTTTCCTTTGGGGTTGTATAAACAATAATAACACCAAATAATCAAATTTTAGAATGTTTGTCGTGCTGTAAATTTGTTTGTTTCCAGTAAACTCAAAATGTATTCATCGGATCGAGAAAGGACTTATTTTGTTGTATTCAATATTTTTCAAAGAACCATGGTAACCTTTATACCCTCATGCTAGCTCATTAACAAGCGAGGTAGTGTCGAAGAAACTGGGAGTAAGCAGTGAACTTCCGTCGTGGCTGGTATTGCGGGTACATAAGAATGGCACGTGATATGAGCTGGAATATGAAGGGAGAGTAGCGAGTTCATGTTTCTCCTTGAATCTTCGTACGCACATAAAACCCTGCTTTTGGAGTTTCATTCTTTTTCTAGCATTTGGAGTTGTCGAATGTAATGATATATTATTTAATGCGTGCGAAGCCGTGGGCAAATGCAGGTATAAAAATAAAATGCTGAATAATTTAAATTACAATGATTGTATGAAATAATTATATAATATGTAAGAAATAACATTCTGTTTGAATAAACGTGGTGTAGAAAAATGGTATATCAAGTATTCAACTACCCGCTTCGGTGGTTTATGGTCTAAGGCGCCACTATCATCTTAGATTTACCTGCTGAAGACGGGAAGATCGGGGATAGAATCCTGGTCGGGTCTACTAAGGGTGCCTTTTCCTGAATGGTTTCCACCCTCTCCTTCCATGCAAATGCGGAGAGACTATCTCTAAATTACTTTCTTCCACATCCCTAGCCCATTAGAGTAATCTACTAATCATACATGCGTATAACCTGACCAGATGAAAAAAAAAACACAACAGGTGAACAGTTGATTAAAAAAAAATTCAACTAAATGGCTATACCTATATAAAAAAAGTCCTTATTTGTAAAAGATGCTTACGTTCTAATAAATGATCCAAAAAGCTATAAATAGTTTTCTTGCAAAGATATGAACTTACTATCAATGCGCCTGTGATTGCAGGGTATAAGGCGGTGGTTCTTAACCTTTGGGAAGTCACGGAACACTTTTGACTATAAGAAAATTTTGCGTAACACCCTTGTCCAGGTGTCATTTTTCGATTTAAAGAATATGATATTTAGTTGTGGCTATAACCGTAATTATCAAATATATTAGCTTAGCTGTTTAGTCCATCATGATATGCACATTCGTACAGTACTAATTGTACTAATGGCAACATAAAGCCAACTACCGAGTCGATGTTGGCCTCGTGATTTTAATTGATTACACATTTGTAGGTGACGATTTCAGCACGTCCATCACAGACTATGTCCTAAAATATGAGTCAGATATGATGTGGTCTCCGATGGTATTAGAACGTGGATTCCAAACACCTACTAAATGTATCAAGGGGGGAAGATTGATATTACTTTAAAGAAATTCATCCGAAATTTCATGTGTAAAAGAGTGAGAAACCATTTAGAGAAAAAAAATCTCATTACATCCAGCCGGGATTCAAAACGCAATCTCCCCGTCATCGGCAAACTAGATTACACGAGAGTTACACCTAAAGTCCACATGAGCACCCATGCTGGTGTAATTATTAAAAACAACACAATCAATACAAGTGTGTGTGTGTGTGTGTGTAGAAAATTGTGGTAAACTAATTAGTTTTGAAATAAACCCCACGCTTGATAAATAACCACAATCGAATGAGTTGAAGGTGACCTGGTGGTCTAGGGGTACGGTGGCAGACTTCTGTGCTGGAGACCGGGCTTCAATCCCCGGTCCCGGCACGGATTTGTCTGATTGCCGAACCCTTCCTTTAACTCTGACCAGGCGTGTATTAATCACAAATTGTGAATGTGAGGAATGCCAGGCCTCCACCGTGGTTCGGATTCCACGTTAAACTGTAGGTCCTCCATTTCATCTCACAATCACTCTACCATTACACATCATCGTAAGTGCGTATAACCCGAACGGGTAGTAAGACGCGGTGCTAATAGTAATAATAATAATGATTGAGTTGAACTTAATTAAAACATACTAGTAAAGCCAAATAATATAAGAAACAAATAGTTAATAAATACAGCCTTTTAAATCTGTTAGTTGGATAAAAAAAATAGCTCGCTTCGGTGGCCGCATGTTCTAAAGCATTACTCTCGCAATAGACTGGCTGTCGATGACGGGGAGATCGGGGTTCAATCCCGGTCGGGTGAAATGAGTGTTTTTTTCCTAAGTGATTTTCCACTATACCTTCACGCAAATGGGGGTAGACTACCTCTAAAACGCTACCTTCCTCATCAGGCGTATATCCCGAACGGGTAGTAAGACGTGGTGCTAATAAAAAAGTTCTAAAAATAATTGAAGAAAATATTGAAAAATCATATATAATTAAAATACTATGTCTACTCATTTAAAAATTATATGCCTGGATAGGGATTTGAAGATGGACACATAAACGAGCATAAGGTCGTGGATATCTCATTAGGAGGCACGAGCAGCGCGTAAAGTTGAAAGACCAGGGTTCAAATACCAGCTCGGGTGCAATTGTTGTATATTTAAATAGTTTCTTTCCATCTGAATGTCATATTTATTTGTTTAAATGTATAATATTTAATTAATCTTTTAATGAAGTTGGCTAAGACTACTTTTGTATTATTTAACTATAACCAACCCCGATACCCGCATCGTTGGCCGCATAGTCCAGAGCGTCACTTTCGTGCTTGAATAGATTGCCGATGAAGGTGAGTTTGGGATTCAGATCGCAGTCGTAGGCTAGTTTTTCCTCAAATGGTTTCACACTAACACAAATGCGGGTATATTTCCTCTAAAATGTTAATTTCATCATCCCTATCCCATTGGATTAATTTATATAAGCATAGTGGCCCAAACGGGTGCTAAAACGCTGTGTTATCAATAAGTATCAAATCATGCAATAAACTTTGTATAAACGAACTACTTTCTTTTATTTTCTCTCAACACCTCGTAGAGAAAGTATTGTGATCGTCATAAAAATAGAACTGGAGATTTTGATAAAATGTCGACGTTTCATGACCCCTGAAAAAAAAAAGTTGTTTTCGCAATGTCTTCTGTCTGTACCTCAGGCTAGAGCCGGAATTATTTTACCGATTGGGCTCAAACTTGGTATCTAGAGTTCTCATAGGGTCCTCCTGAGGGGTTTTTGGAATTACATATCCAACCCTAAATTTAAGGATAGTTTACTGAAGCCCAAAAAGAGAGAGGAAAAAAGATTTTCTCGAAATTCTCTCTAAATCTGTTGATTAAATTTAAAATCTAGACACTGTTTATTACTATAAACAAGATGGAAATTCTCATTTTTTCAGGAAAATGACTTCGAGGGTACTTTACACGAAGGAAATTTTTCAATTTTGCTCATTTTTCCGAAACTATTTGTGATACAAACTAACTTACCATTATAAAGTAGTAGTACTATTAAAGATAAAAATCTTTTATTTGAAATATGTTTTTATGAAACAAAAAATTTAGGAGCTATAATCAAATATATGTATAATTTAATTCAGGCCTTTGAAAAAGTGTTCCTATAGTATGATTTTGGTAGGAAGAACAGTATAAGTTAGTTACTAAAGTTACTAAAACAATATTAATATATCCATTCATAAAGTCATGTTATCTGAAGCTGTAACTTTTGATAGATATTATCAATACCTATCAAATAACACAAATAATATAAGAACATGTTATCAATGTTGGCCGCAAAGAAATATGTTTTTATTTTTCCTACTGTTCTTCCAACCAAAATCAGGGTATAGTTCCTAATGCCATAGATTAAGTAACAGTGTATATTATTCAATTCATGATATTTGGTGTACTGTTTCTACAACAATGTATGGACTTATTACTTCGTTTCACAAATCTTTCGAGTTTTTAGTATATGTCTATTCTAAGATTTTAAAAAAAGAGGGAGAAAGTTTGTGCAGTGCACCATCCCCCCCCCCCCTTTTTATGATTACATATTTTAACTGTGCTGCGTTGAGTCTCCTCTAACTTCCCTTGAAAGAGGAGTTTAGTTTCTTAGCTCCTAAGCCCGAGAACGGCAGGCAACCCGCAGTGAGCGAGGTATCTTCAGTCCTCGGAACAAAAGACCTCCCTCGGCCCGGACTTTGTAAGTTATTACCTCGACTAGAACAGGCTGTGAAAGTGTCAGAGGCAATATTCCTCAGGCGTAAGTCTCCACCTCTGCAGGGTGCTATGTAATTGCCTGCCAGTCTGCACTATTTATAACTTCACTTCATCACAGGTTTGATCATTCACGGCCTTTATTGTCGGAGAGAATCTCCCGCTACCGTTTCAAGCACATTCCTGCAGAACTTTGGGAATATTGGTAGAGAACGCCCTCCCCCCCAACTCCTAACTTCCACACCAGTGGGCGCGAAGACTAATCTGTCAGTCTCGTCTATCTATTGGTCGTGGAGGCTTTGGGACTAGAATCCCGGATAGGTGTATTGAGGGTGTCCCCACTCTTCATATGTGAATATGTGGGTACGTTTCCTATCAATTATACCTCACTCACCCCTACATATGTATATGAGGATGGTCATAAAGAATATTAAGACGCAAAGCAAAAAAAAAATCGCGATAGATTAATAGATTAGTTAAAAATCAGTTTAAAAAAACGCTTCGGTGGCTGCATGGTCCAAGGCATAGGTTCCCAACTGGGGGTCCTGTGAGAATCTCAGTGAAACAAATCTAGATATTTAAGTTATTTTTTTATTTGTATTTTCACATCGTATAAACATATTCGCCAGTCACAATTTGCTTAAACATCTGACATCAATGACCAACTAAAAATACTTTTTTTCTTTTATTAATATGAAATGGATTACGGTACGTAGAATACTATAAATGTGTTCGTTTTTAATTCCCCTTCTTATGTCAGGGAATATCATGGGGGGCCCACTGTGACCTATTTTTGATTTCAGGCTGTCCGCGATATGGAAAAGGTTGGTAATTACTGTTCTAAGTTATTACTCTCGAAATAGAATAGAATGTCGATGACGGAGAGATAGCCAAATGAAGTGTAAATTTTTGAAAAATAAGCTCCAAATCATTTTATAAATTTAAAGATAAACATAATGATTGATATAGTGTTCCGAGATAAAGAGACATTATCAAACCAATAAAACTATATGGCGTCAGCTATACCGACCTAGGAGCCGCCGCATGTTGTCGAAGATTGTGCCAACATTTACACAATTGTGGATAAAGGGTGTCATGTGGTTAGCACAACAAACCCTCCATACGTTAATCTTAGTTTTATAGACCGGGGACGCTACTTACTTATTCAAGTAGCTACCGGGACTTATAAACCCGTAGCTAGGCACTCGGACAACTAGAGTACAGAGGCGTTCATTATAAAACCAATGGTAACAAAAATGTTGTTGATATTTTTATATCAATATTTATCATATTTTATGAAACAGATAGAGTTGAAGATCGGGTGGACAGACAACGTGACAAATGAAGTCCGAATAAGAGTGGGTGATAACTGAGAAGAGAACCATTTCGGATGTAAGTCTTCGATACAAAGCAAATTGAATCGGACACACCCTTAGGAGGAACTGTCTTCTGCACGACGTCATAAAGGGCAAGGTTGAGGGAAAGAGGAACTTAGGAAGAAGGAGGAAGCAGCGGACATTGATGTTCTAAGCTCACTGATAAAATGAATGGACCTGTCGTAAGAGAGAACACCTAAAAAAAAATTACCATCGTATTACATATCCATCAACGTAGAAACGTAATTTGTTGTTCGACGAAATGTAAGTGCTAGAATAAAAATAATAGGGGGAGCGCGTAGGGAGTGGGGTTGTCACCCTTTGAAAAAGGGAACATCTGACGTCAAAGCGAGCTCCGTGCGGAGGGAGACAAATGACGGAATCAAGAATTAGATTGGCAGTGTCAGAGTTCAAAGATACTCCATCTGATAGCGGGTGTCGATGAAGAACAAGAAAACACTCCATCAAAATGAGAGACTGTGCGTTTATTTTTACAACTCACCTGTCGCGATTCACGAGAGCAGACAGTTTTACGAACCTTAGGGGAAATAGAATTAAAATTAAGACAAGAAAGATCGTTCTTGTGGAAATAACAAAAAAAAAAAAAAAAANAAAAAAAAAAAAAAAGCAAAGAACGACAGTAAAATAGAATTACCACTAAGGTTTTTACAAGCTTCTAGAGCAAGTAGAATGATTAAAAGTCTTTAAGTCACCGCACTGGTGTGCAGGTGAACTATATGTTTTGAAGGTATTTAACGTGTACTTACCAAACCGACTGATTATATCAGGAGAAGAAAATGTTTATGAGCAAGAGTGAAAGGGCCTAACAATTTTGCCGAGAAAGGTATTTTCAGTTCTTTTACATGCCACAATCGACATGGGACCGGCGGCTTTACTCTCCTCCCCCCTCACCCCCGAAGGAAGCTGTTCTTACGGATTGTTTATGCTAAAGAAACATCCATCGACCCCAACTGAGTGTGAACCCACGAACATCTGGACCTGAGGCGAGCACTTTACCCCAAGACCACTGAGGTAGACATGTATGGTCTAAATGGTATGCTTATTATACCAGGTTTGTCTGTGACGGAGAGGTCAGAGTTCGAATCCCAGCCCCCAGTTATCTGTCCAAATCAGGGTATGTTTGACCTTGAGGCTCTATCAGAGGAAGGCCGCTCTGTCAGTCGGTATGACTCGATTGCGGAATGACGTTATGTAGTGTTTTTATAATTAAAACTATAAAGCGTATACTTTTTTTTACTGTACATCAAGAATCGGCAACCTTTTTGAGCTTCGATCGCCATAAGCTTATCAAAGGTTCCACGATCATCCATGATTTCTCCACTATACTTTTTATTTTGTCCACACATTTTATATTCATTCCTTAAATGCAGCCTTTCCCCAAATGCTAATATCATAAATAATACAATAAAAAATATATAATAAATAAAATGTACATTTCATGCTAAGCTAGTAAATTTTCTTATAACATTATCGATTCTCACCGTTCAAGGTTATTTTGGTCACTAATATAATGCGAGCTTAATAGGCACGACAATACGACTTTTAATGAAGATGTAGTTTTCCTACCTGATTGACTGAAAATTGCCCGAAATCGACCATTCACCAATCCCCGGCTTAGAATATTTTTAAAAAAATCCTAAAGCGCATGTCTCACAATCAAATTGTTAACGAAATCATTTTATTAAATTGTTGAGCATGAAGAATCAAATGGATATGACGTGAATTAAACGGCAAAAACTGAGCCATGTTGTCTTGTGATTCATTATTTCTCAAAAAAATATTTATATAAATAGTATGTTCTAAATATTATTGAATAATAAATGCTCTTAAGTGGTTTCGACCAATCACAAAAGAGTATTCGTTCATGCAAAGTCGAGGGGTATTAAGTTTAAAATAGAAGGGCGTTTCAATAAATAAGGTAACAAGACAAATGTACTTACTTGAGAGGTATCGTTACCTTATGTATTAAAACGCCCTCGTATAAATGTGTTTATTTATGACAGCCCAACGTTGCGTCTTGGGAGCGTGGATAAAGTAATTTGATATATATTCCATAAAATATTGCATAACGTGGTAAATTTCTCCAAATACTACATAAAATACTAATTAATTAGACTATAGCCCTCAATATATTTCAGAAGAGCTTCTTTAGAGCTCGATTTTGCGTTGCTCACGTTTGGGCGACCATTCATAATAGTACAGCTATTTATTAAATCCATATTTTAATCATGGTGTACTTTGATATGTGATGTGTATGTGTTACATCCCGATATTGAAACTATCCATTTCATGTATTGGTCAAATTCCTGCTCATTCCGTGCGCGTGCTTCTTCGTTTGACCATTTCATGAACTGGGCAAAAATTGCATTAACAATTTCCTATTTCATGAGCTAGAACTTATACTTTGAAATAATACTATAAACTTAACAGAAATTTGTTTTAAGCTATATTTAAATTCAACCCAACCTTCCATTCTAAAACGCATAAAACAAAAATTAACTTATAGGCCAAACCTGTTTTTAGCTAATCCATTTCATGGATTCATCCAAAATTCCTCCAGTTCATAAATTGGGTAACTATTAGAGCTTCACAATTCATGAACTGTGTAGCACAAGCACTGCATTATTCATGAACTGGACTATGTTTTTACCAGTTCGTGAAATGGTCAGGAGGAGAGGCCAAAAACTTGCCCGATCCATGAAATGGGAAAATTCAAGACAAGTTATTTGAAATAGTATATGTTACTCTTATTGGCCCATTACTTCTATTTAGTGTCTCCGGTGATTGGCTTAGCACACGCATCTTTGAGCACACGGTACTATGCTCATGACAGATATTCAACCAATGTTATCACCATGTAAAGAAACTTAAAACTCAATGTTTCTACTCTTATTCATCGCTTGCTTTTCCATTAGTTTAAATATGCGGATAGCCAAGACTGGTGCAAATAAATTAAGAGGACTTTCAAACTAACTTAACGTAGCATCTAAAAAATACGTAGACAATAGTGTTACCATTCATTCGGTCTATCAGTATATTTAAAACTGATGGGGTAAGGGTTAGAAAAGTAGAATTTGGAAAAAAAACTATCATATAATTTTCGCAGAGGAAGACCGAAAAATCTTTTTACAAAAACAAGCTCAATACACTTATTTAGGATTTGAATCTCGACCTTCCCGCTAACGAAAAGCCAGACCTGTTACTTAATACATTACGTCTAACATTATTGTCAAGACAGAGAATGTTTTATAAAATTGAAATCAACCTCTTATAACTCTTAAATTATTTGACTATCAAATTTAAACGAATCTTTTTTTTAAAAAAAGTTGAACATATGGATTATTTTTATTACTGAACTTTATCTATATCCAACTATTTTATCTGCATTATAGAGCTGAAAAAAAATGAAATTCCCAATGGTTCAACTATGTCTTTGTTTTTTCACCTTTCAGTATACCCAACCGGGAATTCAAACCCCGATCTCTCCATCAGTGGCAACCCATTCAAACACGAGAGTGACGCGTTAGAACATGCAACCACTAGTGCGGTTTCATTCACAAAAATTAATAAAACAATTTTAATTTCTGTTCTGAAAAAACAACAAAAAACGAGCAATTACAAACATGTATGTTCATGCTGATATTACAGAAGCAGTTGATGCATGGAACGGATTGCTTGTGATTGTGAAAGAGTGTGGGGGATGGAGGGGGGACAAAATAGAAGCATACATAGTTTGTATGGACATTTCATGACTATCAATGAACTATGCATGTGAAATCCTTAATTTGGACCCATTCAAAAAGGACGGAGAGTCCTCATTACTATGGAAAACAAGAGTGGCACCGACCCACGCGGAATAGATCGGGTCGCAGTTTGTTCTGGCGCGGTATGGGACCATTAGTGACGGACGAGATTAAACCGAGGGATGATCAGTTTATATGAGATGAGAGGGTGGTTTTGGGGAGGATATTCAATATCTAGTAGCAGACTCAACGGTGGTCATAATACGACGAATAGGATTATATGGCCGTGATTGCGCTTGTTTCTAGTCTATTGACAGGGAGATCAGCTGACCACGCCAAGACTACTATCCTATAATCTACTCCGCACTGCATCTGTTTTCAAGCACACAGTATTTTACGATACATTTGAGATATGGGTCCCTGGACACCTATTCAAGTCCCGGACCTGTGGTTTGGCAAACACATCCTCTATCAGCTGAGCTATTCGGGTCATTTCCCATGTGCAGCACGCTTTTTTCACTTAATCATATGGATAAAGTATTGTATAAAATATCGTAAAGTACTAGGAAGATATTTTATCCAAAAAGGAATGGAAATACTGGAGAGTGGAAGAGTTTACTTAATGATAAATTAAATAGCTTGAACTCATTACAAGATATCGTCAGGATAATCAAATCTAGCAGATTACGGTTGGCAGGACATAAGTGAGAATGGAAGAATATAGAACCGCGTTCAGGGTATTGACTGGCAAACCCAATGGGAAGAGATCATTGGGGAGACATAGACGCAGATGGGAGGATAACATTAGAATGGAACTGAAAGAGATAGGGTGTAATGAGGTGGACTGGATAGAACTAGCTCAAGATAGGGATAGGGTGTAATGAAGGTGACTTGATAGAGGCAGATCAAGATAGGAATAGCATGTAATAAGGTATACTGAATAAAACTAGCTCAAGGTAGGGATAGGGTGTAATGAGGTGGACTGGATAGAACTAGCTCAAGATAGGGATAGGGTATAATGAGGTGGACTGCATAGAAATAGCTCAAAATAGGGATATGGTGCAATGAGGTGGACTGGATAGAACTATCTCAAGATAGGGATAGGGTGTAATGAGGTAGACTGAATAAAACTAGCTCAAGGTAGGGATAGGGTGTAATGAGGTGGACTGGATAGAACTAGCTCAAGATAGGGATAGGGTATAATGAAGGTGGACTGAATAGAAATAGCTCAAAATAGAAATAGGGTGCAATGAGGTGGACTAAATAGAGCTAGTTCAAGATAGGGATGGGTGGCGTACTTTTGTGTGGAAATGAACTTTCGAGTCCCTAATGGCATAGAGTAAGTATTATAATCCTGAATATTTCCTATAAAGAGATCATTTTGGGGTGGGTATTACCTTTTTCTTTATCACAAAGGCTATAGCCGAAACTGTTTGACTGATTTTGTTGAAACCTATAACTAAAATATAATATGGTCTTACCTCAAACATTCTAATTATGTTTTATTCTAGCTGACAAATTAAGGGTAGCTTACTTGTAAATGATTTTTGAAAATTTAAAATTTTTCGATTTTGTTTAAGATTAATAACTGGAGAGTGTTTATCATTGGAAATAAAAACGTATGTTAGTTTTTCTAAACAAAAAATTTTAAAAAAATCATTTAAGTGTATTTACTGATGACCAATTTTTGAAAATTTAAAGTAATTTTAAAATGGTTATAATAATTTTGTTCAAAATTTATATACAAATAATATTTTTTTTAATTATTAAAATATTTTTTTACTGAGAAAAACTTATAAAGGGATAGTTTATTAGTAAAATACTATATAAAATATTCTTCCAAAATATAAAAGACTACTTGAGAAAGTTCGTACTATTATGTTGAATAATTTATTTTATTTAGCTCCTATCTTGATAAAGATAGCTATGTGACTATAATAACAATAATTGTATTAAGAAGGTGGAGAGTCAGGTTTGAAAATATTCAATTCTCAATCACTCAGTAATTTAGTATATAATTCAATGTAAAATTTAGTATACAACCCAGTGTGTGATTTAGTATATAGCTCAGTGTATGATTGAGTATACAACTCAGTGTATGATTTAGTATACAGCACAGTGTATTATTTATTATACAGTTCAGTGTACTATTTAATATATAGTGCAGTGTATTATTTAGTGTACAATTTAGTATACAGCTCATTGTGTTCCTCAGCTTACAGCTCAGTGTATCACTTAGTGTACAACTTGGTGTATTATTAATTGTACAACTCACAGTATGATTCCATGTAGGACTTAATAGGCAAATAATTATATGAATGTGTAAGTAACTAATTGTATAATTCAGTAAGTATTTAACTGTACAATTCAATATTAAATTCAATGAACAGCTCGTTTGGTATTTAAATCATTGTACAACCAAGCACAACTATTTTACACTGGAAATAAATTGCATACCTTGTAATATGCTAAGACATTATCCTGTTGAATTAGTAAAATTATTTAAGATATGATAATAATAATAATAATAATAATAATAATAATAATAATAATAATAATTCGCTGTTGGCTGTAAATGCGCAGTTTGGTGTTAAGTAATAACACAAAAATACACACCTTAAGCTTTTAAGGGTGAAAAACTGGAATTTTTATTGATTGTTTGATGAATGATATTGGCAAAATTATTTACATAACTCAACCTTTTATTGAAATCCATGCATATTTCGATCTATATTGATCCAGATAATCCTTACCGAAGCTATGGTATTCCTGATGGGCACATAATGCAAGTTTACCAGAATGTACTTCTTACACCGCTAAGGATAATACAAAGTTCTACATCTTTTCCTGTTCGAGTTGAGCTCTTAGAAATGACTTTGATATTGGTAATAAAGTTTAAATAAGATTCATTTATCACCCTAAACGGATTAAGTAGGAAGTTCTAGGAGTAATATGGCGGCATTCCAAAATTTTACATATAAGTTGAACTTTTGGAAAAAAAATAAGTAATTTTGGTACGTTTTAATGACAATTTATCAAATATTAGCAACTTGCCATATTATACCAGAACAATTTACTCCTTACTAGAAAAAATAATACAGCTAATTTTTTACAGTTTTACGTTTGGCTGAATATAAGCGCAGGAAACTATCAAATACGAGAAGGTCGCTAAAAAGAATATGGTGAGTTATTAAGCTTAACTGACATGCATTGGTTCGGCTTGGCACAGATCAAATCTGCTTGTACCGCACTGGAATGGACAGGCAGTAGCCATAACTTAAAATTATTATTATTATTATTATTATTATTATTATTATTATTATTATTATTATTATTATTATTATTATTATTATTATTAGCACCGCGTCTTACTACCCGTTCGGGTTATACGCACTGACGCTAATGTGTAATGGTAGGGTGATTGTGAGATGAAATGGAGGACCTACAGTTTAACATGGGATTCGAACCACGGTGGAGGCCTGGCATTCCACACATTCACAAGTTGTGATTAATACACGTCTTGTCAGAGGTGAAGGAAGGGTTTGGCATTCAGATAAATCTGTGCCGGGACCGAGGATTGAACCCCGGACCTTCAGCACAGAAGTCTGACACCTTACCCTTAGACCACCAGGTCACCCCATAACTTAAAAATTAATAATTCAGATGAAGAGGACGCTATTGTTATGAATTTCACATACTTAGAATTTTACCGGAAATAAAATAAATTGGGAGAGCTTCACAATGTATTCCCAGACAAGAGACGATACAATTACGCGCCGTGAAAACAGCCGTGAAAACAATGTGCTGTGCCAACTTTAACATTTTAAGTTGTTTTTAGCACAGCGTCTTAGTATTCATTCAAGTTATACGCTGGTATACTAATTACGCCAATGGTTTTAGGGACTAGGAAAGTTATATTTAGAGGAAGTGTACCCGCATTTGCATGGAGGGAAAGTGAACAATTATTTTGAAAAAACCACCCGACCGAAATTCGTACCTCGATCAGTAGTTTAGTACGTGGCTTCGTGGCTTACCTCCTCGAGAATACTGGGTCAAGCTAATCGAACCTGAGATGGGTGGTCATGAGCCGAGAGGATCCAGTGTGCGGTGCCCCATTTGATATCGAACATTCAAATGGTTCCACTGAACTAAGGTGGATCTGAGCTGAGTCAAACCAGTGTGCGATCACCTTTAAGCAGGTGGAGAGAAGGAATCGAGCGTGGGAAACTAGAGACTATACAGAGAGTCTATCCACAAGAAAGGTTCTGAGCAGGATGAGGTAAAGCAAGAAGGTGGATCGAATGGCCGATAGTAGAAACTATACAGAGAGTCTATCCGCAAGAAAGGTTCTGAGCTGGATGAGGTAAAGCAAGAAGGTGGATCGAATAGTCGATAGTAGAAGCTAGAAACTGTGTGGTAGGTGGACGGAATAAAGAGGGGTGAGGGGAAGATGGTAGATTTACAAGACAATTCAACTGAAATGATGCATAACCTGGGCTGGAAATCATTAGAGAAATAAAAGGAAAGAAAGGTTAAAGATTTATGTACTATTCAGGTCAGGGAGTTGCCGGTAGTGGGGGGCTGTGAAGGGGTTGGCGGGCTAGGAAGAAGGAATGAAAGGCGAGTACAAAGAGGAAGGGCAGATCATGAGTGGAAAATGGCGATAATGGGGTGTAAGATGGATATGGGGAAAATATTCACTGACCTCTTGTAACTAAAGAGCGATAGAACGGAGTAGAATGAGTGGAAAAGTGGCGGTGATGTTTAATTTAAATGCTTTTTTAAGGAAGATTAATTAATAGTGGAAGAATGGTTCACCTTCAAGAAAAAAATAAAACCAACCAAATCATCGTGAGTGCATTGGGTAGATGCGTTAACGACCGAGTCGAATTTACAGATAAATATTAATAATTTTTAAACTGTCGTGATCGATTTAGCTCGGCAAATATTGTTAATAATATCAACAGTAGTCTACGTATGTATAGACAATTAATAATATATACAGTGCTACTAAACATCTCAATACACTTCATTGAAGCTCTAAGAGTGATGACGTCATTAACTATACAATAATTGTGGACACATTGTCGTAGTCATGTTGCTCGCCTTTTAAAGTTATGTGACAGGTTATCAAATACCGTTCATCTCCATTGAAGAAAGGAACATATTTAAGTGTAAAATTGTTTTTTGAGTAATACATTGTTTTGAATGTCATATAAATAAATAGTGATAAGCCGGAAAGAATGCCAGTGGGGAGTAAATCAACAGAATCAGTGGTACTTAAGATCTTTGAGATGAAAATATAACGCTATCAGGTTGTTAAAATAGTGATTGTAAATAATTATCGTCGTCGAGCGGGAAGCTTGCACTAAGTCAGTGTTCCGCAAACCTTTTTAAGTTCACGGTGCTTTTTTTTTAGCATCGCATCTTACTACCCGTTCGGGTTGTACGCTTTTACTTAATACGCTAATGGTTTTAGGGATTAAGAAGGTTATATTCAGATGGAGTGTACTCGGATTTGCGTGGAAAGAAAGTGGAAAACAATTTTGGAGGAAAAAAACCCTCAGTACATCCGCCAGAGATTCAAACCTCTATCTCCCCACCATCGACAATCAAGTTTACTGCGAAAGTTGGGCCTTAGATCATGAGGCCACCGAAGTGGATCACGGCACACTTAACAAGACTAATTTTTTTGAGGATCACTGTTTTGTTTTGTATACGCACCCAGGCAGCAGGAAAATGATTACACACCCAGTCCAACAGTTGCACGGTAAATCAGAATTATTAAAGTATACTATTTTTTTTCCCCTGAACTAACTTCAAATCTTCCAATAAATCATTTTGTCCAAATCATTAGCAACTTGGCTTAACCATAACTCTAACTTCACGCAAAATCTCAGTAGCCGCCACGACCAATTAATTTCTTTTTAAACTGTGGCGTTGTGCGCTCTCCGTAAGATGGCCGACAGATACAAACGCCGTGGATATCATCTTCTTGAAAACTCTTATGTTTCTAGGAAAATATTGTTCTTTCTTTTGTTTGAAAATAAAATAATTGCTCTAGTTAGACGAATCCGTATCAGCGATATCTGTGGTACTTAGTGGAACTCCAGAATGATGGCGGTGATCTACAAGCAGTTCTCGTAGTTTGTCTGAATAGGAAATCCAAAATTAAGATAAGTGTTGTAGTCCACTTATAATTATGTTTTTCAAGGGTTGGTATAGCTTCTGTACAACAGATTAAAGATGTGTAGTGATTCATCTCTCTTCCTTTTATATATTTGGAACTGTACGTTCTTTTTTTTGTTTCTTTTTTTGTGTAAATTGTTGCATTTGCACTGTGCTTGAAAAATGAAGTTTGAAATAAACTAATTAGTGTAAATTGTAACATTTCCTTTAAGTTAGCTCGTTCCCAACATTTGGTGACCGTGACAGGATTTAATTAAACATGGAAAGAGTGCGTAAAGTGAGGAGTGTTACAAGAAGTTCGTTGGCGCGGCTGTGCAACCAGATTGCAATGGAATTAAATGCCGTTGATCCACGCGTTGTTTTGTAGGGAGAAGCGAAGTTTCCAACATTGAAAGTAAAGTTTGATAAACTCCAGAGTCTGAACCACCAGGTATTTGAGTGTATGTTAGAAGTCGATCAAATAGAGGAATAACTTGATGCCGAAAATAAATTAGCAGAAGAATATTCTAATAACATTTTTAAGGTTAGGGCTACAGTGGAAAAGAGAATCAAAGACTTGGATATTGCAAGTGATGTATCTGTACGCTCGGGAAATAATATGATAGAAACTACGAAATTAAAGCCTCCAAAAATTGAGTTTAGAAAGTTTGGAAAGGATAAACGTGATTGGTTGTTTTTGGCTCAATTTAAGAAAATTGAGGAAGATAGAAGAAATGATCTGGCAGATCAATTTCAGTATTTAATAAAACCAACCGTAACTAATTCTCGAGCGAGGGAACTCGTCGAAAGCTATCCTCCTACAGCAGATACTTACCCTAAAGCTATAGAAAGTTTAAAGGCACGTTTCGATAAGGAAGATCTGTTGGTGGAAGTGTATGTCAAAGAACTTTTATCGTTGGTTCTACAAAATAAAATAGCTGAATCTACATGTTCTTTGTCCTCTCATTATGATAAACTAGAGTCTCACTTGAGAGCGTTGGAGTCGTTAGGTGTAGCCACAAAGAAGTGTGAAGCTATGTTGTTTCCATTGGTTTAGTCTTGTGTTCCAGAGGAACTGCTTAGAGTCTGGCAACGACATGCTTCGAGTGGGGGGTCACCAAAGGACCGTCTTAATTAGCTGATGAAGTTTATCCGTAATGAGGTGGAGGGTGAAGAAATAATTTCGGTGGCCATGGCTGGGTTTCATCTTAAGAGTAAATCACCGAAGGAAAAAAGAGTTGGTACCAGAAACCCTGAGAAAAAAATACCCACGGCTGCTGGCTTATTTGTCACAAGGGAACACATCGGTAAGGCAATTTTCAACTGTGTGTTTGTTAATGGCAGTCATATAAGCCATAAATGTTTTAAGCTCACGATATGTCATTACTGCAAAAGAAGAGAAAGATCACTGAGAAAAGGGGTTGTTTTTGCTGTCTAAAATCAGGGCACTGTGTTAAGAATTGTAAGACTCCTGCAAGGTGCATGGTCTGTCAATAACATACATTTGACTATTATGTGTCCAGAGCTACCGTCACACAAGACTGACAAAAGAGAACAAGAGGAAAAAACATAGTCCTGTTGGAAGAAATCCAGAGCCAACAGGTAAGAACGAGATACAGTCTGTTGACACTCTTTATGCTAGAACAATGTAACTCCGGATGTTTTTATTCAAAATCTTGTTGTGAGGTTAATATAAAAGGATGGTGAACGGTCTGTCCGAGCTCTTATTGATACTGGATCACAACGGTCATATGTGTTAAGTAACGCTGCTATTGAAATGAGATACACTCCTATCAAGGAGAAGATGATCAGACATTTTTTATTTGGAGGTGATAAGACAAAACCATTCCTACACAAATCTTATAAATTCACTTGGAAAATTGGTATGGAAATTATTTGTGTAGTTTAAAAGCTTTGGACAAGGATACTATATGTGGTGGTATAGCTCGCATAGGAAATGAACCTTGGTTGCAAGAGTTTAAAGAATCTGGCATAAATCTGACTGACGTACAAGGAAGATCAGATCCTATTGAAGTGTTGATAGGAGCAGACGTAGCAGGTAAACTGTTTAGAGGAAAGTGTAATAAAACTGAAAGTGGTCTAGTTGCCATTGGAACAAAGTTAGGTTGGACATTAATGGGTAAAGTTCCGGAGAAACAGAATACAAACAATGTAGCCATGACTGTAATGTCATGTTTGTAAAGGATACAACAATATCAAAGTTATGAGATTTGGAACTCTTTGGCATCAGGGATCCTGCAGTGCAGAAAAGCAAAGAAGAGAAGTACCAAGCTATTATGCAACATTTTCAAGAAACAGTGTCTAATGAAGAAGACGGTAGACACAAAGTTCATATACCAAGGAAGGAAGGTCATCCACCCCAGCTGATAATTATGATTTAGTTTTTAAAATACTCTATTCCCCCTGTAAGAAGTTGAAAAATGACGGGTGCTATGAAGACTACCAAGAAGTGTTCAATGAATGGCTACAGGAAAGAATAATAGCAGCAGTTCCACAGGCTGAGCTGTCCCGCCACGGATATTATCTACCACACCACCATGTTGTGAAATAAGATAGCACCACAAGGATAAGACCTGTTTTCGATGCATCTGAGAAGACAACACGAAGTCCCCCGTTGAATGACTGTTTAGACAAGAGGATCAGTTTGATAACATTTTGATAGGATTCCGATTCAGACAAATAGGTGTTACAGCAGATATAAGGAAGGCATTTTTGCAGATAAGTCTTTATGAAGGTGATCGAAATTTCCTACTTTTTTGTGGTTTGACAGTCAAGAAAAATTACAAGTTTATCGCCACACCAAAGTAGAAAACTGTTGTCAGTTTTCAATAGTGTATTTGACCCTATAGGATTCAATTGTCCTGTATCTTTGTGTCCTAAACTTTTAATTCAGTCTACTTGGAAGACAAAGGAAGGTTGGGATGCTGAAGTTAGTGATGACATAAAGGAAGAATTTCTGAAATTGTTAAGAGATCTTCCATACCTATCGAAAATAAAAATACCTAGGTGGGTTGGTGGATCCAGAGTCTCCATATTGGGCTTACATACCTTTTGTGATGCGAGTCAATCAGCCTATGCTGCATCAGTTTTCAAAAGATGCAAATCCAAGACAGGAGTAATTGTACAGCTTCTTCAAGCAAAGACTCGAATTACTCCTGTCAAAAAACTTACAATGCCTCGGTTGGAGTTGCTAGCAGCCACTAATGGAGCCAGACTGCATAAATCAGTATTGATAGCTTTTAAACTAAAATATGTGGAGTCATTCCTTTGGACTAATTCGAAGACAGTAGTTACTTGGATTTCAGGTGATGGACCTTGGTAAACATTTGTTGGTAACAGAGTGACAGAGATAAATGCATTGACATCTTCAAAGGGGATCATAATCCGGCTGACCTGCCATCCCGGGGATGTGGAGTCAAACAGTTGTTGGAATCAAGATGGTGGAAGGGACCAGTGCGGTTGAAGGAACAGCCAGAAGCCTGGCCTAAGTCTGCCAAACACATCAATGAAGAGGAAATTGCCTTAGAAAAGTGTAAGTGTGTCAGATCTTCAATGATGTCCATATCCACAGAGGTCCAGAAATGGTATTACAGATAATTCTCCACGTATACCAAGATAATCCGTCTGGTAGGATAGGTTTTAAGATTTGCGTTCAATTGTCGACATCCTCAAGGTAGATTTAAGGTAGAACTTATTGTTCAAGAACACAACAATACTGAGGTTTTAATTTTGAAACAAGTTCAAAGAAATTCTTTGTTGGTGAAAGATATGATAAGCTTTCTTCCTTATGCCCATCTCGAGATGAAGATAGTGTCCTACGCTTAAGGACCAAAATATCTGAACGTGAAGGCATAAGGGATTTTAAATGTCCTATAATCCTGCCTGCTAAACACTCTGTAGTTAAAGTGCTCATCAAAGACCTACTTGATAAGTCAAACCATGTGGGAGTGCAAGGATTGATTGCGATTTTGAGGGAATGGTTTTGGATTTTAGGAGGACGGAGAGCAATCAAGTTCATGATTTCAGACTGTGGGGTATGCCGAAGATATAGTGCTTGAAGAATGGAATCTGTACCCACTTCATGACCAGTTCATCGTGTGCGAGATGCTGTTCTGTTAGAAGTGGTGGGTGTATACTTGGCTGGACCACTTTTTCTAAAGGATACAAACAAGAGATGGGTATGTTTGTTCAAGTGCGCAGTTTATCGAGCAGTCCATTTGGAGTTGGTGACAAGTTTATCAACGGATGCGTTTCTACAAGATTTTCGTCGCTTTATAGCAAGAAGAGCGCGACCTGTAGTAGTTTACAGCAACAATGGCATGAATTTTACAGATGCTGACAGTTTGTTTATGAAGATTGATTGGAGTAAAAGAGAGGACTATTCTACACAACAAAGGATCCTATGGAAATTCAATCCACTAGTGCTGCACAGTGGGGAGGATGGTGGGAGTGACTAAAAAGAATATTGAAGGAAGCTCTCCTTAAAATACTTGTTCGAGCTTCACTGAAATTTGAAGAAATGGCAACTATCCTCTATGACTGTGAAGCTTTGATGAATGCTCGACCTTTGACTTACATTTCAGAAGACTCAAACGACTTAGCAACCCTAACACCCGCAATGTTCATATAAGAATTGAAGGACGTGGGTATGCCTGATTTTGATGTTGCGGAATCTACAAACCTTTGTGGCAGAATACGATACAGACAAAATCTGAGAGAAGCCCTGAGACAAAGATTTCGGAAAGAATACCTGGGTCAACTAATACAAGGAAGCTCTACGAGGAAGTTCAGGAAACTTAATGTCGGAGAGATTGTGTTAATTGGCAGTGACAACATGAAAAGACTTGACTGGCCTATAGCCAAGGTTATAGAGCTGATAAAAGGACATGACGGTGAAGTCCGGTTGGTTCGACTCAAGACATCATTGGGTATGTTTCTCCGGCCCATCCAGCGAGTCTACCCCTTGGAAGTCATTGGCCATGGAGAAGGTTACAAAATGATTTCCTCAAGGCAGGTGTCCATAGAAGACAAACCAAAGAAGAACGAAGAGAAGATGGAGCCTGTGAAATGTAAAAGTGATAGAATGACAGTGTACCAAGACGCTCCCAGAGGGGACGCATTGTGTAATCACCCAAGATAATAGATCATAGTTTGAATTTGTTTGTAACTTTTTCATTGTTCATTTGACCATTCAGGATTTCACTATGCTGTGAATGTTTATTATTGTATGTGATTGAAGTGAGATTTGAATTGGTTAATTTAACTTGCTTTAACTTAAGGAGGGAGGAGGTTGTAGTCCACTCATAATTATGTTTTTCAAGGGTTGGTACCTTTTGCACAACAGAATAAAGATGTGTAGTGGTTCATCTCTCTTCCTTTTATATCTTTGGAATTGTATGTTCTTTTTTTCTCCTGTTTCTTCCTTATGTAAATTGTTGCATTTGCATTGTGCTTGAAAAATGAAGTTTGTAATAGACTAATTAGTGTAAATTGTAACATTTCCTTCAAGTTAGCTCGTTTCCAACTGTAAGTAAACATCTACCATTATATTCACAAATGCTGTATGTTTTTTTAAGAAATTATGTGATATCTGATTGGATGTATTTTTATTCTGCCTGTATTTCTCCATTGTGAAAAGTGTAGGCCATTATTATTCTTGTCTCTTCATTTATGATTAATTAAATTACGAGGCATTTCCATTGTTGAAGACCCGGATGTGAAAACCCTTAGCTGCAACTATTGTCTAGGCAACGAATGATGGATGAGTGTAGTATTTTTCGTTTAAAGTATTGTAATAAATCGATTGTTGGTTCATAATTTCATTGAGATACATTTACAATTGTTTAAATCTTCGTAGAGTTGGGATACTAGGCGATCACTAAGGTTCGTTACATTACCGTTCTCGTTTACCAGAACGGAATAAATATTTTAAAAGTTTTGTTAGTTTATGTGAAAGGAGCATTCCAGATAGGTTAAGATCGCAATTTAGTCTAGCAAATGCAATAAAATTATGCATTTAGAAACTGAAAAAAGTTTTCTTTACGCCCTATTAACCTACTGTAATTTATAACTGAAAGCAATGCTACTATTTATTCATAACAAAGTAAATAAATAGGACAATGTGAAAAGTAAACCTCTAAAACACAAAAACAAGTGTTTTTTTAAATATAGTAACTTTAATTTAATGAATAAATAATATTTTTTATAAAAAATAATTAACATATTCGTTTATAAAAAAATTATTACTGTAATATAGCGCTTAACCTCTACGTAATTATACAATTTAAAATAATTTCAATTAAACAAATATACAATGCCTCGGGAATGCGGAAAATGTAATAATATGTATAGTAAAATTTCTTGTTGCATTTAAATTTGCGTAAAAAGATTGATAATGTGATTATTATTTTTGTTCACAAACAAGAGGAAATGTGAGTATGAAATTACGACATTTCTATAGTGATAGATAGTAAAAAAAAAAGTTGATTTTATACAAATACTCTATTCTGACATTTTTAACAACAAAATGAGTAGCTAGTGAGTAAGAAAAAGTTTGTATTTGTATTGATGTCAAGGTAAATAATTAGGTACAAAGGGCGAGTATGTCAATACTATCATAATAAGTTGTATTATATGAAATGTGTTTTGTGTTTAGTGCATCAATAAACAAGCGCAACGCTTTTGTTATCTGGATAGGTCAGACATATTTTTTGTATAAACCACGGGAATGTTTTCCCATAGGGTTTCATTTAGCTAACTATTATGTTCCATTATTGGTTTTATTTGTTCATTTTTTTGTTATTAATCGACTTTATATATTTAGTACCATACATGTGGGTTTTTTCGGGTGAGATACACATTTGATAAATTAAATAGAGTCTATCTCTTTAATAAGAACGTGTATATTCTTGTCAGACCCAAGATAGACCTATTTTATGGGTCCAAATTAGACAAATGAGGACTCTAATAAAAAATGTGTTGACCTGAAGATGTGCAACCGCCCCCCCC
>CABFWO010001385.1:115464-180128 GCA_902155825.1 Timema genevievae
CCTTTACCATCAGACGCACCCCAGGACTAATTTGACTGTGTTCTATTTATTCGAGAAAAATATTTATTTTCTTCAGTTTAGACCATGTTTTTTTTAATAATATGTTTTCTATTTTTACCTAAGTATTGGAAAATTTGCGCTCGGGTTTGTTTGTATAATTTGATCTCACGATTCCATTTGCTAGAATTGAAAAACAAACAAAGTTCCTAGAACTATTCAGGATCATAATCATCATCATCATCATTCTTGATTATTGCTCAGTAAGAGAGAGATCATCGGGCTGACCTGGGTGACCTTGATGACGAAGATGACATCCTAGATTAGAATGATGTAGATGGTGTATATCTGGACTTTCGCATAGTGAGGTGGAAACTTATTCTCACAAGAACAGAATCCCTCTGTTTCTAGCTGAATCCCTGTTTATTGCTGAATCCCTGTTTCTTGCTGAATCCTTCTATTTATTGCTGGATCCCCCTGTTTCTTGCTGAATCCCTCTGTTTCTTGCTGAATCCCTACATTCATTGATTAATCCTTCTGTTTCTGGCTAAATCCTTCTGTTTCTAGCTAAATACTTCTGTTTCTAGCTAAATCCTTCTGTTTCTTGCTGGATCCTTCTGTTTCTTTCTCGAATCACTCCACATGAGACTGACAAGCACTTACCATTCCATAACGAAGTCTAAGGTTTGATTCACACGATCACGATTGAAAGCAGAATATGCTTGAGTAAGGCAGAAACTCACACGTTAGCAAAAAATGTACGTCGAACCTCAATGATTTGCGACATATATTAGAAGCAGCTGAATATCAACCTATTTTACTTTATAGCGGATAAAACGTTTGATTTATTAGCGCCGAGATGGATGTTTTCAAACTATTATGTTGATTCATGAAACAAATCAGTACAGAACGTCACACGCTTTCCATATAAAAAGTTATTTTGAATCTTCCTCACAAAAGTTTACACAAATATCTGCTTGTATCTCACTTTGTAGACACATGCGCACCGATTGAGTCAATTGGTTTTGAGATTTGCTTGGCTCTCACAGGAAGATGCTGCAGAACTCTTGAGGTCTTCCATTTTTTATTTTTTCCAAGTGAACCTGATTTATTTCTTGCTCAGCGTTCTAAGTACGAACCATTGTATGTATCACACATGATTAATATCGTCGTCGTTGAAATAAAACTCTCTTGGTTGTAAAATTCATCATTGTGTTGTTAAATCCAACCATTTTCTTTTATTCTCACTCAACAACTTTCCAAAGAACACGCAAGGAGATGGATTAGAGAGCGTTATCGTTCAGTAGCGTTGCCTATAATAATCCAAGAAAACATCACACTCAATTATTACCCTTGTCTCGTTTGTCCGATGGCTCAGCAAGAGGGATGCTGCATTCCCCAGGCGTAGTTTCAGGGTGAATAAGTGGTGGCACGCACCCCCCCTCCCCCACCTCACCCCTTTCCCTCAACCAAATCCTTAAAACTACGAACCTCGAGCCACTGGGCACGTATTATTACTTTACATAAAAACAAAAGGTCCCCGCTTAAAACAATAAATAGGGAAGGGAATCCGAACATTTTTATGAGACTGTTTCTCGGCGCACTCACAGGACCGTAACATTTTACAGCAATTCTAGCTACTGTTCTAGAGCAAATGCCGTGTTTAAATTCACGTAGGCCTATTAAAAACCCAAAGTTGGACGTTTCTTTTTATAGAACGTCATTTCTATTTATAACGGATTCAAATATTGAATAAATAATTATATGAATGGTTGAATAACGTAGTGTCGTTTAATAATATTGCAAAAATGTTTGTTCATGTATTTTCATCAGAAGATTATTTTTTATACCTATACACAATAACTTTTGACTATTTTCTAAATGTCCATGGAAAACTTAGTTGTAAATTATAATACCGAATTTTTAAATTTTGTCAAAATATCGCGAAAGAAACATTGTTTTAATCATCTTCAGCCTATATAATAGCACACGAAATCGGAAATTTTGAATTAAATATTCTTCTTCACTTTGATTTATAAGAAAGTTTGTTCAAAATAAGTTTATAAATAAAAAGTTAAAATAAAAGACTAGTGTGTTCGTGTTATAACGAACAAAAAAAAATTGTTATAAACCCAATAAAAATTTTAATGTTTAAAGAGGCAACACATAAAAACGTCTCAAAGCAAAATAAGTGCACGCCGAAAGGAAATTAATTAGATCAAACTTGTTTTAATATTGGTTGTAAGAGAAGTTTCATTCAAATCTATTCAACTATTTTTTAATATGTCAAGTGTGTCATATTTATACATCCGTCTTATTTGATTGATTATTGTTAAACAATTAGATGTTTAAACAACAAATTTAGGAACATTTTGATTTTAGAAAGTAAAAATGATATATTTATTTGGTTCACGTAAAGTCAGAGATGCCAGAAAATTATTTATGAATGACAGAGGACATTGTTTACCTATCAATATTTACCTAGAGCCAATATTTTGTCTATACATGTACTATTAATGGATTTATGAATGAGAAAATATTAAAAAAAAAGTTTTTTGAAAATAAAAATTGCTGAGATCAAAATAAAATAAAATTTGCAATTACTCTTTGTTTCTATTTATTGCTAATACAAGTTTTTTGACTTTAAAAAAATTGTTTTGATTTTCAAGCTAGTTAGTTAGTTATAGCGACATAAATTTATACCAATTAAAGTTAATAGAACAATTTTAAAAAGAAGCTAATGCAGCTTTCTAAGATATTTAAGAGTAGATGGATGATACATAAATTTACACGTATAAAAACATGATTTCATAAACTTTTACTACTATATAGGCTATTTTGCGGAGCCGATTGTAGTTTCAAACATAAATGCTAGTAGTTCTGTTAGCAATAGCCTTCGATGGCTTTATTCAAAAAATGCTAAGTATATAATGTTAAGAATTAATTCATGTGGTTATAGTTGCTATACTAATAAGATTTGTCTATCTTTGGATTTCAAATTGAGTTGCACGTCTCAGTGAATACTGTGCATCATTTCTCCCGCTATTTCAGAGGAAAGCCCCGCGTTTCCCTTTTTCCTTTAGGGTAACAGATCCGTGACGGGGGGGCTTTCTGAGATCAATAATAGAGAAAATTGAGGACCAGATCTACATTTGACAAGTGGAGTAGCACTCGGCAAAGATAACCTTCAGGTTAAAACCACAGCCACCTTCATTCAAACTGTGCATACACCTCAGTCACTTACTAAATAGTTTATGTAACGAAAATAACTTTAGAATACTTTTGGATGGCCTCGTATTTAGAAAGATTATTATTATTATTATTATTATTATTATTATTATTATTATTATTACAATGGAGCGGGTCGTAATGGATTGGGCACCGTCAACTCAATTAGAAGGAATTGTAAACAGGTGCATTGGTTATTTCACAGTATAATATTAAATGGAAATGAATACAATACATTTCCTGCAGATTTCAGTTCATTATAACTTACAATCCATCCAGCTGAACGTTAGCTACTCCGTTCAATACGTGCGAGGTAAAATTAATTAACTAGTGAGAGGAGGAGAAAGGTTAGGTTGGATTAGGTTAGGTTAGGCAAACACGATTCGATCTAACTTAGGAAGGAAATTGTAATGCAAGGTAGCAGTGCTCGATCAACCTCAGAAGGAAAATGTTGGTGGAAAGACTTGGGTTAAAATCAGTCCAACTAGTGTTTAGTAATGGTTCAATTCCAGGCAATAAATGCTTCTATACATTTTAAATCATTAAGTTTTTCAAGAAATAATATACCGTATATCTATTATTGGGTTAATAGTTACAATTGACCAGTTCATGTCAAATCAGAGTTTTAAAATGTTATAAAAACAGTATTTTCAAATTATGGTATTCTTACTTCGGCAAACATTTTGCGAGTTCTGGCAAGATTGTGAGTGGCTCACTGTTTGTTACTATACCATGGTTTAAATCTGTTCAGTTTACCAGTGTGTCAATTACTCCATAAATCCCCTGTAACTACACAATAACAAAGTGCTTTAAATATAATACTGTTAACAGGCTCAAAGCAATCTGTAGGTCTTTGCACGAATTATTTTCTCGCATCTCATTTATATTATTTGGTTATCTATGTCAGGGGTTTCTAAAGATTATTATTGAAGTGACGATTATAAAACTGAGTGTAGTTGGCGCAATACATGTAGGGATGAGAGATGGAAAATTTTCCTTTTTAATATCCCTCAACCCCTCGTAAATAGAAGTATTGTGATCGTCAAAAAAATCGAACTCGAGATTTTGATAAATGTCGACATTTCATGACCCCCTGAAACCAAACAAAAAAAGTAGTTTTTGTAATGCCGTCTGTCTATACCTCGGGCTAGAGCCGAAACTATTTTACTGATTGGGATATATCTTGGTATTTGGGGTTATAATAAGGTCCCCCAGAGGGGTTTTTAGAATTAGATATCTAACCCTTTAAGGGTAGTTTACTGAAGGGTAAAAAGAGAAAAACAGGATTTCCTTGATATTCGCTCTAAAGATTTTGAGTAAAATTTTACATCTAGACACGCTTTCTCACTATAAACAAGATGGAAATTCTCATTTTTTCATGAAAATGACTTTGAGGGTAATTTACATGATGGAAATTTTCCAATTTTCATCATTTCTCTACAACTATTTGAGATACGAAAAATAACCTATGATTGTAAATTGTAGTAATATAAGAGATACAAATCTTTTATTTGAAACATATTTTTATAAAACCAATAGTTTCTGAAATATAAGCAAATATATATACTTTTTAATTCAGGTCGTTGATAATTAATTTGTTTCTTATGTTCTTTGGTGACAAAGATGTTTCTCTTATTTCAAGTTTTCTATAACAGCGTTCCTTGTTCCTAATGCCATAGAGTAAGTAACAGTGTATATTATTTCATCTAGGATCTTTGGTGTAGTATTTCTACAACAATGTTCAGACCTATTATTTCGTTTCACAAATCTTATGAGTTTTTAGTAAATGTCTATTTTAATAAAAGCGGGAGAAAGTCTGTGCAATGCGCTGTACTATGTATTTTATTGTGAAAAACAATAATCGAGATATCCCAAGTTTTAAAGTTCACACTTCAGTTTGACTTATCACAAGGAAGTCAACACCGGAAACATTATCGAATGAGTTCCAATAATACAACAGCGATTCCAGTTTTCTTATCGCACTCACGTATCGAATACAGTGCTTGAAAGTTGAGTGTTTTACTAACTTCTGACATGCTGTATGCCAGATATTTTAGTAATTCAGAATTATAATCAAAGCCTTTACGAAAATACCCCCTGTCTCCTGGGGTTCATTGATAAGAACATTTAACCCAAAAGTGTTTATCTGTAACTTGATATTATTTGTTTGGAATTTATTTGTAGTATATAATCAAAATAATAGTTCTAAGGTTGGCTTAAATATTTTATAACAACTTTTTGCCCCCTAATACCCGCTCATTCCTAACAGACGATGTGATGGCTTCATGTATATGTTATGATAAAGCCTGAAACTGGCCACTTTGCACATTGGCCAGCTGTTCCAGTCTTTTTTTTTTTTCGCGTTCTGGCTATCCAAAGCGCGAATTGACCACGACATCCTGGCCAGTTCCCGAAGTGCTGGATTGTATGACTACGTAATCCCATACTAGCCTAGCCTAACCTAACATAACCACTGGGGGTAGGGAGTCACCCCTCGGGTGTGGGTTCCCGTGCGAATCGGATGCAGACAGGAGCCTCGCCCCCCCTCCCCCAACCATCACCCTCTCCCTTGGACAGGACATAACTTAAAATAATTATAAATTCGGTAATAAGTTATATAAAATAGACGATACAATTCACTAGACAGGAAATAACCGAAACCATTCCTGATAAAGAAATATAATAAATAATATATTTCGAGCTTTCGCCAGTTTCTTGCGGTGTGTCTAAAACTGGCCAGCCAAAGCCCGAACTGCTGGTAAATTCGGTAGCCAAAGCTATGAGTGGCTGGTCATTTCTCAAACTGGTTGGACTTCGGGCTTTGACCATGATATCTACATGTAATAATATCTGGGCGAGGTCTCCCCCAAACCAGTCTCTCTACCTATTTAGTAGGTCTAAAGAGCCATTGAGGAACATTTTTGGATAAAGTCTCATGTCATATATTTTTCCGGGCTTAAAAATTGTATTGGGATTTTTTTAAACTTATTTTAAAAGCTTAAATTCTAATATATGATCTTCTAATACATAAGTCGAGCTAAAGTCACTGTTGTGTAATTCACCACGTACGGGTTACTCATCAGCCCCTCGTAATTTAGGCGTTATTACTGAAACATTTTATTGAATCGTACCAAACATTATAATAATCAGTGCTCAGTATATATTTACCCATGCCAAAGAGTGTACAACATGTATGATGCTCAGTCTCTATTCGCTTACTTCAGAGACTGTACACAAGATAGTCCCAGTGAAGATGAATGCGGTGTTGTAATCAAGGAATTGCAAGACGTTTCAATCACACCTGTCAGTTTCTGGAGACATCTTTCTACTCCCCGCGGCTACAACCATATCACGCGCCATTATCTCTGCCACCCTCCACCCGTGCGTTACGCTAGAGATGTTGTAAGATGACAAGGACTCTAGTTCAATATACAGGAGTATTATTATGATAGATGTGCCTGTAAACTCCACTAGAGAATGTTGTAAGATGACAAGGACTCTAGTTCAATATACAGGAGTATTATTATGGGAGATGTGCATGTATACTCATACTAAAATGTTATCAGATGACAAAAACTCCGTTTCAGCAATCACGAGTGTTCTAATGGGAACTGAGCGTGTTTGCTAAAATAGAGATTTTGCAAGATGACGAAGACTTCACTAAAGCAATCATTAATCAAAGTAACGACCTAGAAGACGGAGTTAAGATGTCTACAACTCAAAAGTTGTACAATATAAAAAAGGCGGATATAGGACATGTACTGGACTGTACTGTCTCCAAAGGGTTGTGCTAAGAATATTTAGTCCAATATTGTGTTCAAAACAGCTTGTGCATTATCTAGCACCGCGTCTTACAACTTGTTTAGATTATACAAATATGTACTAATTATAATAATGATTTAAGGATGAGCTAGGTTGAATTCAGATGAAGTGTATCAGCATTTGCGTGTAGAGAAATAGTGGGAAAACTATTTAAGAAAAACTACCCTCACTACACCTAGCCAGGATTTGAACCCCAATCTCCCTGCCCTCGGAAGTCTAATCTAACACGAATGTAATGCCTTAAAGCATGCGACCAACGAAGAAGATATCTTGTACAGTAATTTGTATCGTGTGTACCGGGTTTTATACCATGTGATTATAAGTTGGGAAGCTTTAAGCATCGACCTATTCTACAACAAGCTGTTGTGGTTATTATTTCTAGCTCCTATTGTCAAACGGCTCTGGGTGCAAATATGTTTTCAAGTAATAAATAATTAGTACCATGTCATTATTTAGCTAGTTAACAGTCATTGTTTTCGACAGCGCTAATAAACAAGTAACAATGTCGTAACGATGTTGAAACCAGTCCAGTAACGACATAGCCTATTAACGACAAATTCTCGCCGTTTGATTGTTGAACATATTTGAAGCACCATATCAACGTTCATGTGACCGTCAGATCTACATTGTGAACTTGCAGTGCAATTTGCCTAAAATGTAAGTTGAGGAGGTGATTGGGATATTCCGCCATCATTTGCAAATATACCCTTCATATTTAGAAATATCATAGCTAAGAGGGTGTAAGTCAAAAAAGGAATAATGTTCATGAAGCTTATTTTTACGTATGAAAATAGACACACAAAAACACCAATCAAAATATAATTTTTTTCTAGGAAATGGTATTGGGTAAAGTATAGGATGATTCACCCGGGAATGAACACTTATTTATTATGTAAAATACATAACATGTGGAATATTAAACGAGCGTGGGCGATGGGCACTTCCAGAATCTTCCATGAGACATTCCTACTTGTGATGGGTCAAGGTATGTCTCATATTGTTCAAATGTGACTTTCCTTTCATGAGTTAATTAAAAAAATAGATATTCAGTCCCGAGTGAATATCCTGTATAAGGAAATAAGTTTTATAAATAATTTTATTTTTTTAAAATTATTTTGACAGTATTTTAACACTATGTCATTGTATGCAGCGCACTTGGATGAATATTATAAAATTCTTGTAACTAAAAATACAATTAAAAAAAGTTATACAAGCATGAGCTCTAAGGATTATTTTTAAAGTTTGGACATTACCGAAAGAAACAGGGTGATCCTTGTGCCTTCCTTTCTTCGTAAAGGGCACAAGGCTTCCCCTGTTTCTTTCGGTAATTTCCAAAATCTAAAAATAGCCCAAAATATACTGAATGTACAATAAGAAACTACAGTGAAATTTTTAGAGCGTAGTTATAATTCGCAGCCTAGAAACCCAAATAACTTTTTGATGTATTTGATGAGTTAGAGGACAAGGCAAGCCTGGGAAAACAACATTTCTCTATTACGTTCCTACTGGCCCAGTCTATGCTACTGCTGTTGGTTTGAATGCTACTACCATGCGCTTGAATGCTACTAATTTAGGTTTTCGCTCAAATGGTAATACTTTGGGTTTGCGATCAAGTGCTACTATCATGCACCCAAATGCTACTACTTTTGGTTTGTGCTCAAATGCTACTACTTTGGGTTTGCGCCCAAGTGCTAATATCATGCGCTCAAATGCTACTACTTTGGATTTACGCTCAAGTGCTACTACCATGCGTCCAAATGCTACTACTTTGGCTTGCGTTCAACTGCTAAAGAGAGATTCATCAGAAGGAAATTTCACTCACCAGATATATACTAGAAGTCAATCTAGTTAACTTTTACAGGATAACAAAACAATATAGAATAGATAACACTGACAACATGTTTATAAGCTGCTGCCAAAATTGACACATATAGAATCACATCTTGGCGTATAAATGAATTAAAACAGAGAGCACAAATTTAGGAACTGACGATTGAATGTAAATCAATGGCAATCCGATTATAGCTGGTCTTAAGGAGGCTTTGCTTCATCTAATTAGCGCCCTTCTCAACTTAGCTTTTAATCTTCCAGAGCTTAGAGCTAAATTAACGGCATTAACTGTTTAATCTAGAGACGAACTAGTAATGGTTTTGCAAAAGCATTCGCACGGAAAAAGAAGGTCCACATCAATGGGCGCGCAGACTAAAAACTGTAGAGCTCGTATGATCATGTTTGCCATTGATAGGAAGTTGGGGCTCAAATCGACAGATTGATGAGTGGTTCCTCAATTTTCCTACACGTAATTGTGAGTAGATTTCTTCCAAGCTCTACCCTTCCTCTTCCCTACCTCATTAGTATGGTTAAATATAGACAGCCCGGATGGTTAGTAAGACTCCATGGTGTGAACCCACAGGAGAGCTATACCGACCGAGCGACCACCACCGTTAGCGATTATGGTGCTAACATTTGCGGATAGAGGGTGTCATGTGGTCATTACAACGAGACCCCCAATCGTTTATCTCGGTTTTCTAAACTGGAGCTGATACTTTTTTTTTAATTCACGAAGCTCTTCAATTGTCTTCACGAGGCTGAGTTTGACCCTGTTCCAGATCCAATGCTTCATAGAGAAAAATTTGTAAGTGGCGGGGATCGAACCTGGGAGCTTTGGCAATCTATAACTTATAGATTACGTCAGACACACCAACCGTTAGCATTGGCCCGCCTGTTTAATTGATAGTTCTTATTCTTATGGTGCGTATAAACCGAACGGGTAGTAAGACGCGGTGCTAATAAAAAAAATATTCTTACATCAACAGCCTCAAGATTGGTTTGATGTAATTTCTATCCATTGGAAGCCGGGCATGCACGGTAGGAATCCCATGTACTAGAGGAGTTGAGGAAGTGTGGTGGTCCCCCGTTGCCTCCCAAACGGAAATTCTATGAGAGAGCTCGAAAGAGCCTACGAATGTTGCCTGGAAAGGTATTTTCACGTATCAGGGTTATTTTACATGCCACAATCGTCAGGGGACCGACGGCTTTACTTTCACTCCGAAGAATGTTATGCAACGGCTTTATATCGCTCAAGAAAATTCCGTTGACCTTGACTGGGTTTGAACCCACCAACACCAGGTCCTGAGGCGAGCACTTTACCCCAAGACCACCGAGGTAGACAATTGATGGTTTTATAGATTTAATTTATACTTGTGTATAGTATAACGTACTAGCTCACTTTATTCGTGTAATCTTCATCGCTTATTGGTGTATCCGGCTATCAAACGTAATTTATCACAAATCAAAAGTTGGACAGAAATATACGGACCCTATCAAAATCAGGAACCCTTCGTCTATTATGTAAGGTAGTAAGCTTAACTTGCATTAGGGGCTTAACTTAACTTGCATTATTCCACTATAGTATACATTATAAGATAGTGTCATGGTGTAATCCAATGAGGCAAGGCTGATACGTTTCAGGGTAAATGTGAGTGTATCATTTGACATTATTTTCAATGTAATCTATAGCGTTGCTCTACCAGACGTTTCAAATATATCTTCAATAAGTTCATATGACCGCTCATTTTCATACCATCATTGGAAGCCATAAGATGACAAACTTATTTAAAAGACTGTACATTCTTTATATACAAACAATAGAAAGGCATAGTACGGTTCAGGAAGTAGATTCAGGACGAACGCCTATGTTGTCAAACGAATTCCTATTCTGAAAAAAGTCTTCTGTTCGGTAGAGAAGTGAATTCCATCCAATACGGGATGCATGTCCGTAGCATGGCTACTGAGTTCATCGAGGAACAAACTGACAGAATACCTCAGGGTTCAGCTATGCCAAGGATTTGAAAGAAAATAACAGTTGAAAAAATACTTCTGTATTACCTAGAGTCTAGATTTTAATAGTTGGCTTTTTGATGTCGAGGAGATAAAGGTTCGAATCCTGGTAGAGTCTACTGAGGGTGGTTTTTCCTAAATGGTTTCCCACTCTCCTTTCACGCAAATGCGGGTATATTACCTCTAAAATGCAGCCTCCTCATCCCTAACTCATTATAGTAGGCCTACTTATAATGTATGCATATAACCTGAAAAGTTGGTAAGACGCGGTCATAAAAAAAACTATACGGTGTTTTTGTGTGATATTACAACATCATAGGTGACCTGGTGGTCTAGGGGTAAGGTGTCGGACTTCTGTGCTGAGGGTCCGGGGTTCAATCCTCGGTCCCGGCACAGATTTACCTGATTGCCAAACCCGTCCCTCACCTCTGACAAGATGTGTATTAATCACAACTTGTGTATGTGAGGAATGCCAAGCCTCCACCGTGGTTCGGATCCCACGCTAAACTGTAGATCCTCCCTTTAATTTCACAATCACCCTACCATTGCACATGAGCGTAAGTGCGTAAAACCCGAACGGGTAGTAAGACGTGGTGCTAATAATAATACATCATTCTAAAATGTTAACGTTGAACTAACTCCACCAGTCATTAAATAGTTAGGTTTGCTCGTAGAATGAATAATTTAAAAATGATTACGAGTATAATTAATTAACTTAATGATCTCTTGTATCTCTGATAAAATATAACAATTATTTCTTTAAAGAGAATTTACTGTATTAGTATAGATATTTGGTTGCAATCAGTCAGATGTACTCGTGCAATACCTGATTGACTAGAACATGGTGATTACGTGAATCTTGCCTAAAGCGCCAGACCAGAACCAAAATGTCATTTAAATTCATGAATGCCCAGTTAATATCTATTTTCTGATTGAATGAATAAGTTAATTTGGCAGATCCTTTGTCCAGGCGAAGCTTGGTTGATATGAGAAAGTAAATATACAACAGTGTAAAATCAAAACAATTACAAGGCTTCCAATTTTTTTCTTAACACAAAATTCCCTGTGTTTACAAAGTTTTCTAGAAAGAACTTCCATTTTTCTAGACATTTTCGAGGATTAGAGAATAGTATAGCGATATGAAATCTAATTTTTCATAAAATTTACAAACTTGAGGTCATGCCAATGGTTTTTAGAACAGGATGATTTGACCATGATATGTAAGTCTGTAAAGTCATTACGTAACCCAATGTTTCATTGTGATAAAAAGGGGGTGGGATGAGATAAACCTGATTTTATCAGCGTACTTTGTTCTTCACTTCACTCTTTCTTCATTGCCAAGGCCCATTATTTAATTAAAGCTTGCAGATGTTCTTAATTCACAAATATTCAATAATTTTGTAGTTTTTTATTGTTATGAAATTCACTGCATTTTCTATTTTCTCCCGGTTTTCCAGATGCGCAGCATCCCTGAATAGATAAAAATATATTGTTCACAATTACATAATATTTGAACAAATACCAACATTATGTTTTTAATCAAACTACCCACCTCTGTGGCGTAGTTAGCTAACAGGCTAGACTCGTGTTGAGTTTTACTGCCGAGGACGGGGAGATCAAGGTTCGAATCCCAGTCGGGTGAACTGGGGGTGGTTTTCCCTAAATGGTTTTCCACTCTCCCTAAACGCAAATGCTGGTTCAGTTCCTTAATTCTCTACCTTCCGAATTCCTAACTTATTAGTGTAAATAGTACATAAAAGTATAACCTGAACAGGTAGTAAGACACGGTGCTAAGTATTAATTATTTATCAAACTAATTACTATTCCTTTTTTATTTGTGTGTGTAGGCTTTTCCTGTCTGTCCCTTGCTTCCACTGGCAACAGTTACATGACTCTTGTTGAGGTTTATTGATAGTTTGTTCCTGTCTGTCCCTTGTTTCCACTGGCAACAGTTACATGACTCTTGTTTAGGTTTATTGATAGTTTGTTCCTGTCTGTCCCTTGCTTCCACTGGCAACAGTTACATGACTCTTGTTTAGGTTTATTGATAGTTTGTTCCTGTTTGTCCCTTGCTTCCACTGGGAACAATTATTTAATTATTTTGTGTTTACAGTATTTTTTATCTTTCATTTCTATCGTCTTTGTGATCTTGCTTGTATAGAAAGTGTACCCACATTGGCGTGGAGAGATATTAGAAAACCATTTTGGAAAAAAAAAAAGCTCCCTCAGTACACCCAACCGAGATTCGAACCTCGATCTCCCCGTCATCAGCAGTCTAGTATAAGGCAATAGTAGCGCGTTATACCACCGAACTGGTAACTAGTTAATGGTATCTGTTAAAATATGATAGGGTGTTGTAAATATTAGTCTATTAGTTAAAAGCGCACATTTAAAAGCGTTCAAGGCATTTTTGAATTAAAACCCTTACATTTTGTTATATAATCAAACTTGTTTTTATAGCATACATATAAAAAACTTTTCTGGAAATATTTTTCTGAAAAAAACAACGCGATAGCATACCTGCACTGCAGATGGTATTTTTATTAAAGCGGCTGAATACAAAAAGAAAAGTTGGCGTCTGTAAGAGAACAACGGTGGCGGCAGCCATGCAGACGGGGTATTTAATAACAAGTGGTATCTTGGAGGGATGGGAGAGGCAGGGGAGAAATACAATGTCCCGGGTTCATATCTAGGATCAGACAGAAGAGAACCTCGAGGAAACCTCACTTTATACAGTGGAGATAATTTATTGTACAAGATAATAAAAAAAAAAACAGTTTCCCTGCTCGATCAAGTAATCAGTTGAGCTCTGAGAAATAAACTGAGCAATTCTATAGAGTTAGGTTGGAAGACAATTGCATTATAAATCAAAATAATTTAATATAATTTAATTTTTTTTAGGTAACACCTGTGATTATATTTTTAACTTAAAAAAATTGAGGTATGTGACGTGCACTTTATTAACTGACTGATTATATCAGCACACGACTTATAAACTAACTTAAATCTAGAACATACAGCAACTAGTCCCACACACATTAAATTATCCCTGTGAAAAGGGGAAACACAAATTTCACAAAAGATAAAGATTTTCGGTCATTCCGAGACTTGGACCCGTGACCCTTAGCTTTAATTTAACATTATATACATTTTATTTATGTTACCAGCACCGGTGAACGCGCGATATAAAAAGCCAGCCTCATCTTGTCTAAGGATAGGGAGGTTAGGGTTTGAATCTTGGTTGTGTGTATGGAAGGAAGTTTATCATAAATAATTTACCACTTTGCCTCCCCGGATATGCTTATGGATTTTCCACAAAATGCCCTCTTCCTCATCCTTTTTTTAAAAATTTAATCAATTAAGAAAGTAAAACTTTGAGTTTGAAAGTTCATTCGTACATGTAATATAACCATTTACCCTAGCGATATTATATTCACCCGCATCGGTGGGCACGCAGACACAGGCGTCCAACTATTGTAGTCTGGTTTTCCGGTTACAAGGAGGCTAAGGTTCGGATTCCAGTAAGGTGTACTGTGGTGGTTTCTCCTAAATGATTTCTCAATCTTCTTCCAAATTTATGTGGGTACATCTCCTTTAAATTGTAACTTCATCACCACTGTCCCATTAGTGTATTAAAACTCATAGAGTCTGAATTAAAAAGTAAGAAGATATTATAGCTTAGATATAATTTAGAAGCGATTTTGTGGATTAAGAAATTGAAAAATCTTCAAGGAAAAACTAGTTAGTTAGTTTAAAGTTAGAATAATGAATGGAAGTTTCGAATTTTTAGTGTAACCTAACCTTAAAGCAAATTTTTAGCCATTCTAATATCACAGTTTTGAAAAATATTATTGATAATTTATGATACCTCCTCATATTTTTTGTTTTATAAATTAAAAACTTTTTACGCTTGATTGGATAAAACAAAGGATTTAAAAATATATTTTAAGTAATTTAGAAAGCCATTTTATAAAAGAAAAAACATGTCTTAGATGAAAATTTAATTTACATAAACATAAATCGAAATTAACTGAATGTTTCATTCAAGGTGTTTCAGAAGGAATAGTAAATATTTTGGGAAGTTGTAGTATCAATTATTCTGAGTAAAAAGTTAATATAAACATGTGTCCAATTCTAAAAATAGCTGTGGAGGTAGAGATGTTTGAAAGTGGTGCCCGAAACGCCATTATGAGAGGTATTAAACAACAATAAGTGATTTGTTGTTTGTGTTTAATGAATGTTTGAATGTTACAAAATACAAACAATTGACACATAGTTCCAATGCCAACCTCAATGCACTTTGCAACTCCTGTGGTTATTATTATTATTATTATTATTATTATTATTATTATTATTATTATTATTATTATTATTATCATCATCATCGCGTCTTACTACCCGTTCTGTGTATACGCACTTTCGCTAATGTGTAATGGTAGGGTGATTGTGAGATGAAATGGAGGACCTACAGTTTAACGTGGAATCCGAACCACGAGTGGAGGCCTGGCATTCCTCACATTCACAAGCTGTGATTAATACACGTCTTGTCAGAAGTGAAGGAAGAGTTTGGCATTTAGATAAGTCTGTGCTGGGACCTAAGATTAAACCCCGGACCCTCAGCACAGAAGTCTGACACCTTACCCCTAGACCACCAGGTCACCCTCCCGTGGTAATAGTACGTGTTTTTCTAGGAACGTCTTTCGTTCTTTTATCAGGGTAGCACTATCCATAATGCGAGCGAGCAATTCGTCTCTTGTGTTCACCTTTTTATTTATCTTTTCATCTATCACCACAAACCATAATCTAAGAGAGTGAGCACCGTCAACAGTATTCTATACAAGTAGTAACAAGCATTTCATTACAAAAATCGTAACCAAACAGGATATCATCATATTCATCATATCAAGATGTGGGGCATCCATAACAATACTTATAATACTAAATGGCGTTCAGTTATAACTGCTTCTTGGTGATGGGCAGAATCGAGTAAAAATGACCCAGTAAATCATTTCTGCAGCGTAACCGGCTGTACTCGATTCTTTTGGAAATACATACATATACATACATCCATTATTGTTTCCAGCCTGTGGTCAGTTTTTTTATTCAAGCCATATATTTTCAACTACCAACCTGCTAGGCCTGTCGTAGCTTCATACGCCTTATAATCTAGGACCACATTCAGTCTCCAGACGTTAATTCATCAATGTGAAACATTTAACTAATGATACATTTTCGGCCATGATGGGAATCCAACCCGGGACCCTTAGCTCAGTAGACAGACATGATACCGACTGAGCTAAGGTGTCGGATCTATTCTGGAAATACTAGAGTAAAAGTAGTTGGTCCCTGTTATTCTTTTATTTGCTCTTTTTCCTTATCTTTAGGTATAATAGACCTTATTGATTGGTTTGTTTACCATTTTATTTTAATGAAAAAACTTTCTTCCTAAAAACAAGTTAATTTTTCAGTCAAAGACGCTTTGGTACGTGAAACTCAACCTTAATGTTTAGACCGTTACAAATATTATTTCAATACGAAATACTCGAAGATGTACAGCCCAGAATCTAAGATCAAGCTAAAAAGTATTCCAATCACGTTTCCGATTCTGTATAAAAGTAGTTGATCCAAACCACTCTATTATTTTTACTAGCTTATCCGACTCTTATTAGTTTAAAGTTAAAAGTAATATATTTCCATCCAAAACATGGTTGTGTTCCCGTAGATTCATTTTCAAATAACAGTTTCCGTTGCTACGTGAAAATCTTCCTTTCTTAGTTATTTTACATACAACTGCAATACAAAACAGTCGAAAATCAAGCTAAGGATAAAGGCCTGTACACACAGAACGCTAAGCTAAGCTAAGATTTGCTCTGTTAACTCTTTAGAAGAATAGCGGACCACATATTTAAATGTGTTGGTTCACACAGAAAGCTAAGCTATGCCTTGCTATGCCACGCTATGTTTTTTTACGATTAATGACCGGGCAATTTTTCCATCTCCCATCTTGAGCCATCTTACGTTGAAAATGCGCATAACGTAGCTTGGGCTGCGTGTTGAACAGACGCAGTGCTGGTCTGGTGAAAATAACCAAAAAAGTGTTGAAGTTTTGTCTTCAGTTTGTTTCAAGTGTATTTAAGTAATATTCTATTTAGGTTTTTATATTTAATAAATGTGTTTACATTAAAATGGAAGCGTTAATTGAATGAGTCAAACCTCCACCTCCTAAATTTTCTTCAATTTCCAAAAGAGCTGCTAACAGCAGCATCTTCTCTTCCTCAGTACTATCATTTGAACTCAAACAAGACATTTTGGAGAAGGCCATCATAACTAAACTTCTCCGGAGCAGACCATAAAGAAACAGCACTGAATTCGGGAGGAAAAAGAGGGACCACTGCTTAGCTTAGCAATAAGTGTGAAGCCAAACTGACAAAGTCTTAGCACAGGAGAGCATAGCACAGCACAGATTAGCTTAGCTTAGCATTCTGTGTGTATTGGCCTTAAGGACCTAGTTACTAAGCGAATCTCATTTTCAATTATTTGTTAAAAGTACTCGGTTAAAACTTCTTGATTCTGTTTACTAGGCAATCCGATCACCACACTCGCAAATAAGCAAACATGGAAACAGTTTTCTAAACAAATAAAACTATAGTGAACAAAATAACTAACTTAATTTTTTTCAATGTTATAAAAAACATACCTAAGTATTCGTTGATGATCCTCTTAAAATTTTAATAGTATCTTTATAACATGACTTCAGTTGATGTTAGGTCTGTCAGGGTCACGAGTTTTATTCCTGTATATCTAAATTAGTTTGGTCACTTATATTCACTCTCTAGTTCAATTACTACACTACGTAGTAGATATAATAAAATTAAAACTTAAATAGTGCAATAGATTTATCACAAACGACGTTTTTAAAACAATATTTTAATAGGTTATTTTTCCTGTATTCGTAGGGTTTTTCATAATAATGCCTCAACATGATTTTGTCCGTACATTTGACAATTTTTGGTCAAACAAACAAATTCCAAATAAGATTGTTTGACTCTGTTAATGGCTACGTTAAAATCCCGCCAATCGCTACCATTTCCTCATCCACTTGGCTCTTTTATACAAAGTGACGTCAAATCTTCACAATCACGAATTTAGTCTGCTGAGATACGTTGTTTTCAACACCGAAAGCAGTTTTCTTAAACCCAGTGTCCCCTATTGTTCCGATTGCAACAATCTTCTTGGTTTCTAGCGGTGCAAGCCTTCGGTGCAGCCCATCACTCAAACTTTGCTGCAATGTTATGGCAGCTCCACTGGTTGGCGATTGACTTCTAACCAAATGCTGTTCCCTCTCGTACAATGGGTATCACTTTAGATACTGTTGAGTAGGACTCGCCTGACAGTTCAGCTGTCATAAGCTCCATTAGTTTTAAAAGATGAATGCGGTGTTTCAGAATATCCCATTCCAACAGAGTGAAAGCTGCAGGAATATTTGGTAACGATACTACTAGGGCAGTCGAGAGGTGTTCCTTCAAAACTAACACCCTCTCTAGCACCGCTACAGTGGAGTTCCTTCTGGTGATTACATCCTGTTTTGGTTCGAGTTCTGGCTGCTCCATTTGGATTTTGAAGGCTTATCAATGGCAACAATACTGGTTTGGAAATGGGTCACCATTGCTCTACATTTCCTCAAAATAGAATCTAGAGCTAAGTTTGATTTTAGCGCATTTTGGATCACAAGATTAAGCTTGTGTGCTGTACAAGTCAGGTATAGAATTTTTAATCTGTTTATGCCATTCTTCATACTATTCACTCTCTTAAATTTCCAAGAAAAGTATAAAACGAAGTGTAAGCTACAACCAAAATGTTTTTGGCTACTTTGAACGTTTAGCTATTTTTGTTCAAACACCAATTCAAAGAATCAAAAGGTCTAATCCAAGGAGAAAGCAATGAGAAGAGTAAGTTATATGAAATGCACTGGTATTTTCCTAGAGAGAGGAAGCAAAACATAAATATATTAGTAATACTACCCCCTACTATCCCAGTGCAACCAGTCTAGATTGATTGCAGGCCTATCGAATTAAAATAATGATTATGTGGTTGATAAAGTATGTCAACAATTTTTTTATAAAACTAAAATTTTGAGCGAGGAAACCATAACTAAGATCTTTAATTGTAAAATAGTCACCAATAATTTATATGTATTATTTATTATATATATTTATTTAATATATACAGTTTTTACCAAAATAAATCAAATATTGTTCCAGTAGATAGGCCTACGTTTGTTTTGATTCTATACATATACTTATCTCAATGGTTCTTGAATATTAAATAAGGGCCTTGTAGAATTTGATTAGGACTTTTTATTTTTATCTAAAAGGTTTATCATTAAATTCCCCAAACCTCATGACAAACTAAACGTCTTTACTAAAGTAATCATTTATTTTGGCCAAAAAGAGTTTTTTTAGTAAAAACTGCAAAAAATACATTAGGTTTTTCAGAATGTTATTTCTCTTCATTTGGTGAAAGATAATTTTATAGCACGTTTACATTCAAGATTACAAACAAGTCAATTCTCTTTACGAGAAATAATGAAACGTTATTTTCATCAGCTATCTTTTGGAGCTAAATTACACCCAAGACGAGCTTCATTAACGCGGAAAAATTCAAAGCGCTATTTTCGTTTGTCATTAACGATTTTTTTTTATTATTCCACCTTTATAATAAACTTTCTCACACCTGCATCGGTGGGCACGCCGATTGAACGTCAAGCACCCCTAACATAGCTTGTCTAAGATGATAGGTCGGTGTTTCAAGTCCAGGTTGCGTACACCTGGTTTATTTTTCATAAATGGCCACACTAATAAGAATAAATTTCTTTAAAATTTTATCTTCCTCATGTCTAGCCCATTAGTGTAGTGTTTAAGTACAGAACGTTTGGTCGGGTAGTAAGAAGTAGTGAAAAAAAATTGTGTGATTTTGTTAGGAAGAAACTTTTAGAAAATTCAAACTTTTTTTTGGCGGTCAACATTGCTATCATTTTGTTATCTTAGTAGTTATGTTGACGTTTCAAGACCCGTGAAACAGAAAAATTGTTTTTCGTAATGACGTCAGCCTGTTCGTATATATCTCGGACTAAGCAGAAACCATTTTACCGGGTTAAAACTTAGTATTTATGGTTTTGATAAGGTTCCTCTGAAGAGTTTTCTAAACTTAAAATTAAGGGTAGTTTACTGAAGAGCAAAAAGATTAAAAAAAAAAATAGATTTTCTCAAAATTCAGCAATTTATGATTAGAATTCGTATTTCTATTGTGTTTAACGTTACAAACCAAATACAATTCTAATTTTCCCATGAAAATGACTGTGAAGGTACTCTAAATTAGCAGAAATTTCCAATTTTGGTCATATCTCCGCAACTATTTCAGATACGAAATAACGTATCATTGTAAAGTTGTAGTACTATTAAAAAAATCCTTTGTTTGAAATATATTTCTATAAAACCAATAATTTCTGAGCTATAAGCAAACATATATATTTTATGAAGGTCTTTTGAAATATAAAATTGATTTTGATGCTCTTTGGTGGACAGAGAGGTTCTTCTTTTCTCAATGTTTTTGTAACAGTGTATATTATTTCATCTACGGTCTTTAGTGGAATGTTTCTGCACCATATCAAATATTTTATAGGAATTTATAATACATGTGGAAACCCGCTTCAGTGGCCACGTGGTCTAACGCGCTACTTTCGTGTTGGACTAGACTGCCGAAAAAGTGGGGAGATCGGGGTTCGATCCCCGTCGGGTGCACTAAGGGTGGTTCCCCCTAAATGGTTTCCCAATCTACCTCCACGCAAATGCGGGTGCACTTCTTTTAAATTAATCCTTAATAATCCCTAACCCATTAGTGTAGTTAGTACATAGGTGTATAATCTGAACAGGTAGTAAGACGTGGTGCTAAATAAAATAAAATAAATACATATGGAAAGTGGCAGCCAAATATAACACGACTTGGCATTTAAATATATTCATATTGTTTTAGTAGTTTTTTTATAACTACAAAAAAAGTACCTTATTCAAATAAAACTCTATACTATAGTGCTAGTGTGATGGAAAAATAACGACCATAATTATATAATTCAAGAGAACAATGTTATTGTCACCCGGTAGCCGCGTGGCCAAACGCTCTACTCTTGCAGTAGACTAGAATGCTGATAACTGGGAGATCAATGTTAGAATCTAAGTCAGGTGTACCGAGGGTGGTTTTTCCAAAATGGTTTTCCACTCCCCCTCCACGAAACTGCGGGTAAACGTCCTCTAAATATAGCCTTCCTAATACCAAAAACCATTAGCGTAATTAGAACATAAGCGTATAAACTGAACGGGTAATAAAATACGGTGCTGAAAAAGAATGTTATTGTGAATTTAAAGGAGACGTGGTAACTGATAGCGTTAGGTGATAGAGGCTGGATCAAATAAAAAAAACACATATTCAGCAAATTAAGCCTCGGTATTTCCATAGAAATACCGCTCTTTCTATTACAAAAATATGCCTACATCATGTCATGTTCTTATCGTTACGACAGTCTTAAGATTTCTCTTTGTATCTCAAGTTGAAATATCGCCCATAATTTCTCCTTGGCTTGTAAATATGTATTTTCCCTTGGTGATCAAGTTAAAGACAGAAAACAAATGAATACTAGATCCGATAGTAGGCCTACATTATACTTAGAGAATAACCTTTGTTGGCGTGTTTTAAGATCGGTTTCGGAAAAGATATAAAAAATAATAATAAACGCTTGAAATGATTAATCAGTTTCTTAGAATTTAAAATCCAAATCACTTTAGATGCCCTAAAAATACTTTTTTTTTTACCAGCCGCAATCTTGAAACGGATGACCAGAACGTAAAACCATATTCATACGTCATTCGGCCTTGGCTGAAAGAATGTCTTTACCAAATTAAAAAAAAATCTGTCCACGTATTTGGCATTATTAATTCAGAAACAAAGAGACAGTGAGACGAAATTTCAAACGGTCGAGTCAAAAAGATAACCTCGCTCCACTCGGTTAATAGCAATACTTACCCTTGTATATGTTTGTTGTACTCTAAAAGTTTGTTTTATCTGCAAACGGAATGACGCAGTAGCACTTTTAGTTTGATGCTCTCATTTCGTACGGCAATGCATCGAATCAGCAATAAAGAGTTTTACGCTCACAGTTTTTCAACTGTCTTGCAATCGAAACTCATAAAACAGAGGAAATAAAACCCCCAACAAGACCTGGAAACTCTGAACTCTCAAGTTCTAAAGCAATCACGGGAACTGTGGAGAAACAAGGCAGTTCACAAGGAGATATAGAGGATATGAGGAGTAATCTTGTAAGAGGTGGATCCTTCACCGATACATTCACTCTCCCCCTTCCTCCGTCCTTTATTCTCTCTCAGGAACATAGAAACGTCGCCGGCGTCTCTAGAAGTACTCTTTTGTGAGCACGTGACCGGCACCGGTAATGACGTCTCGACGCTTGTCTCTCTCGCGCTATGGGCTATATTATCTTCGTCAGCATCACCTGGTGACGAGGGACTCAACCTCCCCCATTCTTAATCGCCTCAACCCCCGACAGAAACCCGAGGGCGGAGCGGTGCAACTGCTGGGACGCTCGATAAAAACATATATATCCTCATGTTCTTCAAGGATCCACCGAGTTATGGGACTGTAGAGAAGTCTCAGAGCGACATGACGTAGGCGGGATGGAGACGCATAAAACAAACAATAATACGAAAGGTTTTTGATTTCGATTATAGCACCATATTGTAAAGAACAAGATAGTAAAATAGATAAACTTGACCAGAATTTGCATTGAGAGAGAATTAAAACAGATATGTGGAAAAACATTTAATTGCAGCTGGTCGGAATTGTAATAAAACCTAACACAGTATTCGTTCATGTGGTTCAGTTTCACGTCAAGAAAATTAAAAAAAATTACAGCATTTTAAAACAATGAAGACTTCTATCAGACGTTTTAACACATTGGTTTATTACAGCGTTTAACATATGAGGTAGAGATGATAAGAAAAGTTTAGAATTAGTGCACTTGCATTAGCGTATAGAGATAATGGGAAACCTGTAGTAATAAATAACATAAGAAACCCTACTAGTACACCCAACCGAGATTTGAACCTTTAACTCATTGTCACCGAGCATCTGGCCTATTGTATTCCTGATCATGTCGCCATCGGTGAAGGTATATATTTGATCTGAATAAATTACATGATGGACAATATAAAAGTTATGGTCGGATGACATTTTATTGAATAAAACCTTTAGAAAACTAATATTTTTTCTATCGTATAAAATTTACTGGCTCATCGACAGAGGCACAAAAAAACACCTAATAAAAGTGTTGATGAAAACAAAAAGTTTCACTCAGATCAGCAAAGTGACTATGTAAAATACAGTCCTAAAGCCCCGTCCAGACTAGAACAGAACAACGAACGCGAACATGTTCGCGACAAGTGTGGACGATTTTCCGAACAGAACATTGCAAAAAAAAAGTGTTCGTTGTTTTGTTCGGCACCGATCCACCAGTTGTCGGTTTTTGCCCGTCGCATCAAAGAATGTTCGTGTTCGTCCTGTCCTAGTCTGGACGCCTACTTAAACATTTCCGCGAACATTTCCCCATTGGCTGGACATCAGCGGAGTCGCACTTATTTTGATTTTTGTAAGTAAGCCTGCATATATCTGTTGGCGAGTGTATTTCTTAGTGTGAATGTGTTGAGTTAATACTTTGGTATAATATTGTCACCCACCAGCGGCGGAATTTTTGTCTTTTTTTTGTTTGGTAGTAATGAATAAATATGTACACGGCCGCTGCTACTTGCAAACTCTTATTCATCGCACCACCGATATCGAAGCACAAATAAGCTAGATGTAAATAATCATGTAGTTACCAACTATGGGAACATGTTGAGAACATGTTCACAAACATTTTCTGTTCAAGTCTAGACACTCGGCTAAAGCAAACAGAACAACGAACATGTTCGTGTTCGTTGTTCTGTTTAAGTCTTGTCGCGGCTTAATTCGTCATTTAATTTAAAACACACACTACAACACTTTGCCATTCTATTTCAATATTAGGCCTAGTTAATATTAAATGTACATTGCGTTCACCCTGAGAGGTAGAGGGTTTTCTTTGATCAATTTTACCACGAATAGGTTTCAGGTTACATCATAGTGGAATCGAGCAAGGAGGTAAACTTAATTAACCGCTTCTTTGTCGGAACTCGAAAGTTCACGTCCACCAGAACGTAAACTCGTCATTCAACCCTACTAAACCTACCAAATTCAAATCTATATGGAGGTTATATAAACAAGTTTTCAATGCATGTTATGATGCTTTCTCAAGGGAAACCAATTAAACTAAAAGTCATGTACCGAAACTTTAGGTCCAACCATGATATGATAACATTGAAACCATTTAGACAAAATATGTATTACAAAAGTAATAATGAAAGAAACAAAGGGTCTCTTACACAAACATCATATTGATTCTTCAATCACCGGATTTCCAATCAGCTTCATCTTATATCAGTACAAATTTGAGTTGCAAAAAAAGCTAATCAGGAACCGAAATCCCCTTTCGCCTTGCCATCTTCTTAAGTCAAAAACACGATGGTTGGTTTTATGTTATTTCTATTTATCCGTAGCTGGGCATGCACTCATCCCTTCGGCTGATTAGCGCTGCCTGCACCATCTGGTAGAAGTCTCATTTATTCACTAGGGGAGGTCAGGAAGTGTGGCGGTTCCCCGTTGCCTTACACACTGAATTTTTATGTTAGAGCGCGAAAGAGCCTACCAATTTTGCCGGGAAAGGTATTTTCACATACCTTTCAGGGTTCTTTTACATGCCACATTGACAACGGACAAACGGCTTTACTTTCCCTTCAAAGGAGGTTGTGCTATGGATTTTTATCCCTCAGGAAAAGTCCGTTGACCTCTGCTGAGTTTGAACCCAAGATAATCGGTTCCTGAGGCAACCACTTTATTCAAAGATGCCAACACAAACATGGCAAAACTGTAAAAAGCACTGTGTTTGGAAAATCTGATTTTAAAATGACCTAAATTTATACATAAGAGTGTTTATCATGTAAAATATATGTCTCTGATCGCCTAAAGTGTTTGATATTTTATATATTCACTTAAATAAATTGCAGTTCCTTGAAAATAAATGGTACGGCACACCGCACAGACTTTCTCTCTCTTTCTATAAACTCGTAAGATTTCTGAACGGAATAATGTACATTGTATCATCACCACTCCACATAAGAACACGCATAAAATAATATACAATGATATATAATCAATGAGAAAAGAGGCGCATCTTTGTCCACCTAAGAGCATTTCAAACAGTTTAATGTCTTCCACAAGGGTCAACACTTCGTATTAAAATTTCGATTTCTGGTTAAAATTTTAACATTTTATAAGGTGTTGCAGATCTTCAAGTCATCGCATTGATATTTAATTATTCATTTATACATTTTGACCAATAAAAAATGTAAATATTGACTATTGAGTCTAAAATGGAGATAGATCATTGCTATGCAAACATTTCTCCTAAGAGATTTAAGGAAAAATAACATACTTTTTTAGATACTTATATTTAATTACTCTATGGCATTGGAGAATTATTGCGTTAAGACTTAAGTAGTATATGTTTACAACTAAAGCTCACAAAATTGTATTAATATATTTGCAAATATCTCAGAAACTGTTGCTTTTATAAAAATATATCTCAAATAAAAGTTTTTTATTTCTAATAGTCCTACAATTTTGCAATGATAAGTTGTTTAGTTTCTCAAATAGTTGTGGAGATACGGAAATTAACGCTTCTGTAAAGTACCCTAAAAATCATTTTCATAGGAAAATGAAAATAGCCAGTTTATTTATAATCTTAATCAACGCCTAGATACGAATTTTAATCAAAATCGTTTGAGCAGATTTTGAGAAAACCAAATTTTTCTCTTTTCGCCCTTCAGTAAACTACCCTTAATTTTAAGTTTTTATAGACACACAGACAGACGGCATTGCAAAGACTATTTTTTAGGGTTCGGGGGGTCATGAGACGTCGACATCCATCAACATTTCAGGTTAGTTTTTTTTACGGTCGCAATACTTAAACTTTAATGTCCAAAAAGTTAAAAAAATTATATAATTGCGTATAGATTGAAAGTTATTGATTTTATAAAAATATGTTTCGGATAAAATATCTGTATTATAAATATATATACATATTTGTAATGCTAAGTAATTTCATATCTCAAATAGTTTCGGAGCTATTATAAAAAATGTTAATTTACGCATCAGACCGGAGCCCTTAAAGCCATTTTGCCGAAATATTGAGAGTAGCCATTTTGTTTGGAATATTTATTAATGTTCATAAATGAAATTTAATCAAAATCGTTAGAGCCGATTTTGAGAAAATCGACTTTTTCTCTTTTTTCCCTTCAGTAAACTACCCTTAATTTTAGGGGTAGATATCCAATTCCAAAAACCCCTCGGGGCAACCCTATGAAAACCCTAGATATCAAGTTTCAGCTCAATCGGTAAAATAGTTTAGGCTCTAGTTGGAGGTACAGACAGACAGACAGACAGACAGACAGACAGAAAGACGGAAATTCAAAAACCACTTTTTCGGATTCAGGAAGTCATGAAACGTCAAAATTCATCAAAATCTCGAGTTCGATTTTTTTGACGATCACCATACTTTCTCTACCTGTAAGATAGAGAGAAAGTAAAAATGTTAAATAATTTTGTAGTGGTATTAATAAATATACACAATAAATATATTCAGTCTAAGCTTCATCTAAAATTTTGTTTCTCGATGGTTGGTGAAACTTTCATTTCTTTCCATTCTCCATGACTTAATGTATGGTTGAAATCTTCACCCGAAGACACCACAATTGACACTACTATCCTTAAAAATAAGTCACAATAAAAATATATATGTAAAATACACTTTACTTTTACTAAGCACTTGAATTAGAATGTAAAAAAACTAATTAAGTTAATAAATTTTAGAGGGTATGTTTACCATCAGTTATGATAATCACCCACTTCGGTGACCGCATGGGGCAGTAGACTAGACTACCGATGACAGGGAAATCGAATCTTGGTTGGGTGTACTGTGGCTATTTCCAAAATAACTTTCCAGGCAAATTCGAGTACACTTCCTCTAAATATAACCTCAATGATCACTAAAACAATTAGCATAAGCAGTACATAAGAGTATAAATCGAACGGGTAGTAAGACGAGGTGCTTAAAAACACGAAGTTCAAAGAATCAAACAATTGATGGAAAATATTATTTTTTTATCACTGAGTCTTACCACCTGTTTGGATTACACGCCTATGTATTAATTATACTAATGTGTTAGGTATTAGGAAAGTTTTATTTAAAAGAAGTGCACCCTCATTTGCGTTGAGGGAGAGTGGAAAACCATTTAGGGAAAAACTTCAGTGTACCCGACCGGGATCGAGCCCCGATCCACCCCATCTTCGGCAGTTTAGGCTAACACGAGATTAACGCCTTAGACCATGCGGCCACCGAAGCGGTCGATGGAAAATAATTGACTGGTTGGCTTGATCAGAGATATGATCGTCAGTAAGGGTGCCTCGACTTCACTAGACAACCACCTTAAGTAAGTCGGAAACAATTTAGAGTGGGAATCCACTTCACGAGTATGGTCCGGTAGCCAGTGCCTGAGGAACAAACACTTCTCTAAATTATCACGGCAATCACGTACTAATTGTTAATGGTAAACTCCAAATGAGGTTTGAGAAGCTGATTGAAAATCAACTTATATCTAATATATGATCAAGCCACTGTATATTATTGTTTATGTAACCGGCTCAGAATGTTATAAGCAATACATGTTGAACAAACTGTAAATGTTGGCCGTTAAGTAATTATTATATCGCACGCAATTACTAATTACTCCAAAATAAAATTACTATTTGGCTGATCTTGTGATAACGCATTACAAATTAGAAATAGGGCAGAAGAAAAATTTAAACACTTGAAATTAAAACAAACAGTGGCACAACGTGATGTATACATAGATTTTAAAAAAGGGTGTATGTGTTGGGTAGATTAATTAAAAATATAACTATTTTGATGTGTTTTAAAATATAAATTAAAAATCAATATATAATTTAGTATAAAAACATGTACTGTAAATATATTCTTCACTCAGCTAACGAAATATATAATGGTATATTAAATAGCTAAGGTAATATATTTGTTAGTTACGGTTATAGCAGGAGTCTAATTCGGGACCTTTAGCCAATGCTGTACCCACTGAGCTATCCAGGAGTTGTCCCGTGCCCAGGGGTCATTCTTCACTCTTATTTTAATGTGTAAGGGCGCCACTCGTAGAACCGCACCAGGCAGAATAATTAATAGTAACCAGTGAGAACAATTTTACTTCTTTATAAATAAAGAATAGCAATATTTCTAAGATATCAATAAAACAAACGCTTTCCTTCTTTCAAAAGCGTGGAAAGCAATTTTAAAATCTTCTGAAATTAGTGGATTCCAATGACGCAATAGGCGTTATCACAGTTTTCAACATTACTTTACATCCATTCCTGTTTCCAGCCTGTGGCCTGGGTTGGTTTTCTATTCAAGCCATATATCTTCCACTACTGGCTTGTTAGGCCTGTCGCAGCTTCATATGCCTTATAATATAACTTAAGACAAGGACCGGCACAACATCAAGTCCCCAGTCATTAATTCATCACTGTAAAAGGGTAAACCCACATTTAACTAATGATCCATTTTTCGGCCATACTGGGAATCGAAGCCGGGACTCTTAGCTCAGTAGAAAGACACGCTACTGACCAAACTAAGGTTGTCAGATTGTTTACAACAATAATTGTTTCAAATATCTTACTAATATTATAACTGCGAAAGTTTGTGTGTTTGGATGTTTGTTGCTCAATCACGTCAAAACTACTGAACAGATTCGAATGAAACTTTGTAGGTAGGTAGACCAACCTTTAATTTTACATTAATTTTACAATACTAATGTTTAAACTTTTCGTCGGGCGAAGCCACGACGGGTAACAGCTAGTATTAAAATATAATGGTTGTAAAGAGTGGTACGCGCATTTGTTTGGATGCAGAGTGGGAAACTATTTGGTGGGAGGCGATCACGCTCAGTACAACCAGCTGAAATTTAAACCTCAGACGAGTTTGGCGTTCACCCCGCACGTCCATCGATGCGGGTCTCGAATTTTAACTTTATTTCAAATTGTATTTAAAAGAAAAGCTTTATATTCTATATCTGTTTGGATATGTGCGCAATTTAATATCTGACATGAAATATAAACCTTTATACCCTAAAATTTTGATTCTAGATGGTTGCATCGTCGTTCTTTTCCTCCCTTGAACAACTCTTTCTTTATAGCTTCCCATCATATCCCTGCCCCCTATGTTGACTGCTGGCAACGTTCAGACACTGGTCGGAGATCAATAAAACCACCAAACAGAGAGAGAGAGTGAACTGCTCTCTGCGCTGTTCGCAAGTCCTAGTTGAGCAGTCCCAATTACCAACTGGAGCTTGGAGCATCCGATGGCCATTATTGAGGCTCTACTCCAGATGTAGATTTAATTCCCTCTTAACCGGGATGAAGAAAGCTTCTGTCGTAAGGATGACAAACAAGATAAGATTCGAAGCAGAAAACGTCGACAAAGAGAGAAAGAGAAATTAATGTAATTTTAAGAAAGAGGATAGGCCAAACATAAATTTTTGAAAACCTAATTATGTTATTGCGGAGGAGTCATACAATACGAATCGTTTCAATTTTAATGTTAATCAGAGGCTGTTTATATTTGTTGGTTTGAATATACTCACTAAATAAAGTGTAATTGAAGAGAATATTGTGGAATTTATCAATCAATTAATTATTTGAGCCTAAATGAATAAAACCACAAAATAATTAGTATGAGTATTACTATGTTTCCTTTATTACAAATCGCTATAAATAAATAACAGCAAAAAAAAAACACGCAATGTCCACAAATGAAAAAAAAAAGTACTAAACACGTCGCTACACGAATAATGTTTAATTTTAGCACAAACATGTTAACTTTTTCTAGTAAATTTTATAAAATTTGACAAACATATTTATTTATTTACAACGTGAAACTTTCAACAGTGATTACCGATTTTCATAACTAAACAAATTTTAAAATAAATAAATAAGCTTATACATATCAGTGAGCTTAAATTTTAAAAAATATTCAAAACCAATTTATTAAAAATTAAATAATTTATTTTGAAGTTTATCATAACAAAGTTAACAAATTTTCGATAATGAAGCTACATCTACATATAATTTACTTTAGTCACTGAATGTATGACCGCTATTTTGACAAGGTTTCCGATGTGATTAAAAGAAAAGGTTGAGGTATCATAAAAAAAGTATTGACCTGTGGATTCTCACAAAAATCACAAAACCTCGGAACTGTCGCTGGTTCTTATTATAAAACCTGTAACTTGGTAAAGCAAAAAAGATGACTTGGAAAATGTGTCGCCTATAAACGACTGGTTGATCATTAAAACAATGATAGAGAACAAGAAAACTTATATTTTTTATAGTAAAAATGTAATAAATCTACACACAGATAAAAGCTTCGATAGTGTACACATACAAAAACAAGAAAAAGATATGACAACAATCAAAAGTGTCTGTAAAAGATCGAACAGTCGGAATAACTTAATGACGTAAAATCTTATTGACATAGATTAATATTTTGTTCTTAGCTTTATTGTATTTTCATCTTTAATTGTTCTTATTTCATTAATAGGTGTGTGTAATCATCTTTAAACTCTTATTAATATGGTTTGTTGTATTTTTCAGTGGCATAATGTAAAGTGTTGACAGGGTAAGCAAAGTTAGTCCAAACTGTACTGGTGAATGGTTCTCACCACTTAGTAGAAAACATATTATTGGCCAAGTATCACAGGAAGTTTATTACTATTTATAGAAAGGCTATATGTAATTGATCAATTAATAGGGGAGAACATATCACAGGTACACTTGGTTTAAACAATCTAGGCTTACTCTGGCAACACGACACGACACAACACTTGTATTTTTTAAATTCTTTTTTGACTTTATCAAAGCTTTTTGTTAACTGAACTATCTATTATAGAGCATCTGTGAAATATTTTGGGAGGAGATTTGAATGCTATTAGAGTTGCACGAGCTCAGATGGAAATTCGAAATATTGTGTATATATTTTGAAATCTCCGTGAAACACTAAAATGTCCAAATTGTGTCGATGATTGCATACTTGACACCTTGACACTTATAATATTTGTTTCTGGTAAGAACATATTTATTATATATAGTTAATGAAAGTTACGGTCACAAGATAATTGAAAGTTTTGTGCTTTGTTCACGTTGCAATGAAATTAACATGTGGATTGCCGTTCACAAACAGTAATTAAAAATAAGAGTATTGTATGTTGAAAAATGATGTACAAAAAACAACCTTGTTGCGATGGCAGGGAACACTAATTAAAATTCAGTATTTTTAAGGTTTTTATGCCCCAAAAAAAATTGGATAAAATAAATCAAATATAGCTTCAGTATAAACCTTTTAAAAAATGTTTACACCTAATAATACTACAGTACTTGAATATCTGTCAAGAGTATAATAGTAGGGTATTTGACGAGTAACCTTTTTTAGTGAAGAGGAAAAGTCCTGGTAAAATTCCGTGAAGACCATGAAATATATTTTTTTAATTGTTGAGATTACTATGTGTAGAAAACTATTTGTTTTAGACAAAAATGAGTTTGGTTATTAAAATTGTATGAATATGGATCTTATCTCGCGGCCTCTTCCATCCAATAAAACTTGTACATTTGGCAGCATAAGTGGCAAACAAACTTCATGATGTTTATGATACCTCTAAGAAACCGAAGAATTCATTTCTGATACCTATAGGAAACCGACAATTTCATTTCTGATACCTCCAAGAAGGCGAAGAATTCATTTCTGATACCTATAGGAGACCGATCATTTCAATTCTGACAGCTCTAAGAAGCCGAAGATTTTATTTCTTATACCTCTTAGAAGTCGATGATTTAATTTCTCATACCTCTTAGAAACCAACAATTTCTTTTCTTATATCTCCAAGAAGCCGACGATTTCATTTCATTACACCTCTAAGAAGCCGAAGATTTAATTCCTTATACCGCCAAGGAGCCAACGATTTCATTTCTTATATCTCTAATAAGTCCACAATGTCAAACGCACATCACAGATTCCACTTTAAGCTACGAGTAATGGATGACCCTAAGCACGAGACCAACTTGGATATCTCAATGCTAGAGCGTTGACGTGCTAATTTAAAAGTCCTGGGTTATATTATAGTGTCCATATGTAATTTTTAAAATAATCAGCTCCGAGATGTACTGGTAAGTGCACCTGGATACGAGCCTAGGGGTTCCGGGTTCGATTCCCAGCTGGTACCTTGGGTATTATACCCTAAAGGGAATCTACCCCAAAGGTCATCAGGGCTTGGTTAGTTAGGCTTAAGTTAGGTTTAAGTGTTTCCACTGGTTCCACACCCTCATACTCACTATCACCATCACCTCATCTTATTGGGACATGGAAAGAACCTCCACGGAAAGGATGTACGATTAGTACAGTCAGGCAACCCCTGAGCAACGATACATTAGTACTGACTAATCTTTCACTACTGGGATACGAATGGTGTAGCCCAGACGCGCAATATTATTAATATTATTATTATTATATTTTCAAAACATTTAGTTAAATTATTGTATTAATGCTGAAAATGTGTTTGGTACTGTTGAATGTTTAAAATCTATTGTAGTGATAAAATAACGTTAGAATGAACATTTGTACACTACGCATTTTCCAATAGAAGGATTTGATAATTTAATACATTTTTCAGAAGAGTAAATTTAATTTTTTACTATTGGTATTTTTTAGTATAACGTTACTGGTTTGTCTAACAAACTATCAGTAAAATAGAAGGTATGAGCATGTGGAAAAAAGGCTTTTAATTTTTTTGGATTTAACCTCAGCCTCTAGAATTATAGTAGAACACATAAACAAAGGAGGTTAAAAACAATCGGTTTTGTTCTAAGGAGTACAAAGATGTACAAGAATATTGGTTGCCACATAAGTTTTTCAAAAAAATGAAGAAATGTTCAGCTTTGCATAAACATGTATCTAGCACAGGAAATGTCATTGGACGAAACCATTCCGCCTTTTACTTGTAACCTAAATGAGGGTCATGTATGGCCCGAAGGTTTGAGTTCATTAATATATCATAAAGTATCCATGCATATAAGTTTCTTTAAAAAAATACACCAATTTAAATTAATATAATCTTAGGTGGCAATTTATTTATTTCGACTGTTTTAGTGGTTTGGGATTCCAATGGATAAAGTTTTATTTTATTTTAATCGCTACATTTAATACCAAGGTTACTAACGACTATTTTCGAGGGTAATAACTGGGTAGAAGCTTAGAGAAAATGCAGCAGCATTAGTATGAAGAGGTGATGAGAAAACCAAAGTAATAACTCACCCAATTCTCCACAGCGCACCCAGTCGAGAGTCTAACCGCGAACTTCCCGTCACAAACAATCCAGTATATTTCTTGCATTACGCCTCAGATCATATAGCCACTTGTGCGGATGAAAATTATATTATTCTTGGTGGGTTCCGTGACTGGGAGACTGTATGTAGTGTTACCAAAGTTTGGAATTGATTTAAGTGTTTACCTAGTCAGCCATAAGAAACAAGATCGTTTTCATTTTATCGCTTTGTTTTTCTGACCTTGGCTATCATCCAACTAGCAATAAAAATTTGATCTGGCACTGTTAAAAGATAAAATATTAGATCAGTTTTTTTTTTTTAGAGAATAGATGCAGCCAGCTGTCGTTAAAATGTCTAGACACTAGACATCAATGTCACAAAAGTTTAGCGTCACAGATGAAACAAAACTAGTCTGATACAAATAGAGGGAGTCTGTCAAACAAATATATCAAAATAAACTGATAAAACTAATAGGACGATTAGAGTTTGTAAAACATTTAGTGTACAGGTTAGGCGATGATTAAAAATGTTATTACATAATAGCGAGGTATCACATGGTTGTAATAGGTTGTAATAATCACCGATTTAAAGGACAAATATTATTCGTTCAAACGTTAATAGATGGCTATAAGAAGATTAGAATGCACCAAATATGAGCCATAATTTTTAAAATATACATACATAACCGAATATTGTATTATTCTACATTATAGTAGACTACATTAAATTTTAAAAACAAATACTTTAATTACTTTACATAATTTAATTCCTTAGTCTAATATCTTCAATTTGTTTAATATATTTCACTTATCTCTTCAATTTTTTTCTTACCCCACGCCTTGATATACGTTCGGCAACTATCTTGAAAGAAACCCTCTCATTACTCCCGACGGAATTCGAACCCCAACCTCCGCGTTATCAGCAATATAGTATAAAGCGAGAGTGACGCGTTAGAATCACGCGATCACCGATGCGAGTCCGAACGTTATTATTTAATAAGTTATATTACTATCTTTCATGTACGAAAATAAATGTAGGCGTTCAAACAAAATTGACGATCATTTTATTCACAGAAGTGAACTTTGTATCGAAACGCACCGAGCTTATAGTTATATTAAACACAATACAATTGAATGGCGAAGAGCTTCATAGCTCTCTAACTCTATGGACTGCTTGTTTTTTTTTAAATCTACTAGCAGATACATACATTTCATTTTACGATATACTTGCCTCGTTTTCAATCCACCCCGATCTAAATGTTTAGATCCTGGGTCCTCCAACTGTCCCCCAATTCATCAATCCCTCCACAAATGTAATTAGTATTTTTTTGGTCATTTCTCCATCAAAAACCAACATGGTAATAAACGTACCCAATTTGATCTCTTTTGCAATTATGGGAGTGCTCGGTTTATTAATATGGTATTAATTAGTCAGCTTAGTAATGGCGAAATAAAATCAATTTTGAGCGGGATAATTAGGGCAAATGTTCCTATGTAATTGTAAAGGCCACCAGGGCATTTCATCTTTAAAATAAGTTAACATAATAACACTACTTTGTACAACCATCGCTCGTTGGTTCGAATCCCGGCCTGGGTACAAATAATACGTGAGTGCACTGTGGCCCTATCTTATAAGTTAAGCCATAGTGAAAACGTGAACGGAAAGCTTGTTCCCTTTCAGTGTAAGCGAAGCGTACGTTCAGAAAGAAAGCAGGTTACTTTCCTCCTATCAGTTAATCTGTTTTCGCAATCCGTCTGCCACTTATCTACCAAGACTTTTTCACCTGCAATCCATTCACCACACCCTTCTGGGTTAGCTTCGCTACCTTTCCCAGATCTCCTTTCCTCGACCAATACAATGCCGCTCTCTTCCTGACTTCTAGGTCGAGTGGCCAGATACCAAGGGTTACGCACAGCGCATCTGTTGCTACAGTCTTATAAGCACCAGAGATCCTCAGAAGTACACTCCTCTGAAGGCTCCTGATCTTCCTTTTGCCTCTTACGTTCCTAAGCTGTTGAGCCCATGCGCTGGCCCCATAACCCACTATGTAGACCAGCAACGCCTGGTGGTATAACCTTATCAGCAACATAGACAGCCGAAACCTCGACTGTCCTATACTTGTGATTTTGTTCATGACCCTCAAAGCTCTTCCGCTTATGTTCTCCATATGTGAGGGAGAGTGGAAAACAATTTTAGAAAAACCACTTTCAGTACACCCGACCGAGATTCAAATCTCATCGACAGTCTAGTCTACCGCTATAGTAGCGACTTAGACCATGTGGCCACCGAAGTGGATCATAAAAATATATGCCCCACGGTGAGGTAGACCTATGTAGAGCAGCACTTATGTGTTGGTCATATGAGAACTAATTGGAGGGATAACATATGACAGGTACCAATTTTAACAAGCTATGTTCATTTTGGAGAGAAAAACACTATGCCCGGAACCCAAAGGTCCTTTTGGTACTTACTTTAGTAATGAGTTTAATAGGGGTATGCGAAGCTTCGAAATGTCGAGGTTGAAGTCGAAGGTAAAATCTCCTTTGCTTCGACTTCGACATCCACAATAACCTTCGCATCTTCGAAACATTTCCAAGGAAAAATAAAAATTATATATATTATAAAAAGATTTTATACATACTTCACTAATGACATATTTCAACATGTATAAGTAGGTTAGTGATTTTTAAAACATTTGTTAAATAGTATTTTGACACCAACTAGTGATTAAATTACATCTATAAGTATAACGTAAGCAGAAATAAATTAAGAGTGGATAAAATAGTATAGTTTGCTTTAATCTTCTCTCTGCAACTCTCTATTTACCAAGATGCACTTAATGGGGAAAAAACCCATTATAAGTGGTGTTACCAGGGGTCGATCCAGGATTTTCGTAAGAGAGAGTGGAGTGTGTTCTGTTATTTTTTATGTGTAAATATACTAACCCTATGGATCCATGCAAGTTCATTTACATTTTCAAAAAAATAATTTAATTAATGACTCAATTATCACTAAGAAAAAGAAAATACTGAATAATGATAATTAATTTGAGGACAAAATTTGTTAACAAATTCATCGTTTATTTATGTTTTTTCTGGTAATTTTGGTTAATTAAATTATGTTTTAAAAAAGTAAACCAAATATTGACACTGTGATTAACACGCGAAGTAACTGGCTAGTGATAATATATCACGTGACAGTACAACTACGTAATAGTTACCATAACATAGATTTAATCGGTTTAGTTATTTAATTATTATTGTTAATACTAACTAGAAAATAACAAGCCCAAAATATTTGATTTTTATAATGATATGAGAAAAGAAATGAAAGCACTTTTAAGACGATAATAGGGACTTAACAAGAATAATGAGAAAAACAAGCAAAAAGACAAGAAAATTCAAGATGTTGAAAAAAGACTAAATCAAATTGAGCAAGCAGATTCCAGTTAGGAGCTTTTTTTTTTTATAGCGTATGACATTACTGAACGGGAGAGACATGGCATACAGTTCAGTCGCCTGGTATGGAAGTAATCAACACGTACTCACAACGAGATGATGTTACGATAGGGAATGAGGGGGTTTGGAGCCTGTGAGAGTCTTAAACCTAATTATAGCTTAACTAACCAACCTTTGGTGTCCCTTGAGATGATTCCCCATAAAAGAAAAAGACGCGAGATGCCAGGCAAGAATCGAATCCGGTAGCTCTACACCACGGGACCATATGGATACAAAGTGAACGGCAGGTAAATGACCCAAAGTTTGCCCATGGACAACTATAATGTCATGATTGTAAGTTATGAATAGGACTGTAAAATAGTGTAGATAAAAATGTTATTTGATATATGATTCATATTAAAAGTGACTGTAAAACCAGTATCGGTGGACAAGGTGACTAAATGTCAGGCTCGTTTAGTCTAGCAAAAACAATGACAGAATTCAAACACCTCCCGGATATACTGAGGATGTATTTTCCTTAAATGGTCCCCAAAAAATGCGGGTACACTTACTCTGAATTATACCTCACTCATCCCTATTCCAATAATTTAATTAAAATTGAATAGCCTTGAAGAATGCATAGAACAAAATTGTGTATTAGAAAAATGATTTTTTTTTAAATAATTGGAAACGGCATTTTTTGGGTTAAAAAATGTAATGCACAAACTTAATAGGTTTTATTTTAGAATCACTTCCATTACCGGTAACGTTTTAAAGATAAAGTAAATAGTTATAAAATATTCACCAGTTTCAAAATGGGAAAGAGGGAACTAGTGAAATGGTTTTCGAATCAGTCTCTCTTCGCTTGAATGAGGAGCTGATAAAATATTGACGGGGAAGTTGTTCGCCGTCACAATGGGCTGACACTTCAATGAACACTTTCTCGCGTGAGTTTTTAAAATACTCGGGTTTAAAGGGAAGATAGGGACTGGAATTTGGGACTAATGGGGTATGGAAGGAAAATAATGCTAAACTAATTATGTTTTTTGGAATTTTTTTATAACAAAAATAATTCTTAGTCAAAATCAATCGAATATTTTTTCGGTAGATTTGTTTAGTTTAATTTTATACAAATATTAATCAAAGTAGTTATTTATATTTGTGACGCACATAGCGGAATTTAACCAAGACTTTTTATCTTCATTTAAAATGTTCTTGTTCACATGCCACACTATGTTGACGACAAATATTCAATAACTGTTGACATTACAATATGAAGAAAATAAAACCAAACATATCTCATCCATTCATCCATTACTGTTTCCAGCCTTTGGCATGGGTGAGTTTTTTTTATTCAAACCTTATATTTTCCCACTACCGGCTTGCTAGACATGTCGTAGTTTCATATGTGCTATAATCTAACTTAAAACTAGGACAGGCACAACAAAGAGTCCCCGACCGTCAATTTATCAATGTGAGAGGGTAAACCCATATTTTCATCAATGATAAATTTTCGGCCATGCTGGGAATCGAAACCGGGACCCTTAAATCAGTAGGGAGACATTCTACCGACTGGAATAAGGTGTCAAAACCAAATAAAACATAACTTTGGAATAATTATTTAATTTATTTTGGCCAAACATGTTTTATGCAATAAAAGCTGCAAAAATTATAGACATTAACTCACAATTTTTTCCATCCCGCCTTAAGCGATGAAACCGTTTATATAAGAGTTTGTTTTTTTACCCTTGTACACTTTCTGGGAATGTTTTTTTAAAATCTCAAGCGCCTTACTGCCCCTTCAAGCAGTCCACAACTTAAAATGATTAGAGAAAAGACGAGAAAGATAAATTCTAAGAAAATAAAACAGTATTCACATGAAGAGAAGATGAAAAAATCACCTTCAATATCCAATCTAGAAAACATCCCCTCTCAGTGTACCCAACTGAAATACGAACCTCAACTCGACCTTCCCCCTATCAGAGTTGAACACGTCATCAATCTCGCTGCTGCTGCTGATGTTACACCCTCTCTATCTACCTCGTAGTAATAGGCCACCGTAAAAAATACTACAAGGAAAAGAGGATATAATCTAAAGGACATGAAATAATAAATAAGAAAGCAAGCGTAGTGAGAATTAAAAGTAAATAACAATTTAATGTAATCAAAACGGCAGACAATAAATAAGGTGGCCTTTTCCATCCTAGTAGCAAAATGAAAAACATTGATCATTGGAAAACATAATAATTATCTTTACCATTCTGAGACTATTTCAACTCTTTCAGAATAAACAAAATAAATAATAATAATAATATCAGTTGTAAAAGGCTTTATGAGCCAATATAAATGGATACGAAAGTGTCCAAACAATACGGACTGAATAAACATAATGACTTTCTCTAGTCGACTTAAAGAGTAAGCCCCACAGTTTTACTGTTAACGGCATGAATGAATCTAACATTATGCTAACAGAAAATACATCAGTATTATAAACAAATATACAATAGACTTTACAAATGACGTTACATAACACGTGAGCTACCCATATCAAACCTATTGATATCTCACGCGAGACTGTTTGAACCATCATCAATCGAACACGAACTATGATAAACTATTAATTTGAGATTGATGAAAGTTTGAGAATAAACAATGAATAGTCCAATTTGCTTTAGATTATTATTTGAATACAATGGAAAACCAAATAAGCAATATTGTAGATTGGTCAATTCCTTAAATAATCTAACATGATTACACAACAGCAATACTATCATCAACTAACCCCGTTAATGACCAAAATAATACTATTTAGTTCAGCTGTTAAAGTTCCAAAATCCTAACGACGAATATTTACAGAGTGTGATAACTTCCCTTTCACAGAGTCCATTGTTCCTGGATATCGTCTCCAGACGATATAGAACAATTAGCACCGTCCGTCCAACATGGTGACGAGTTTTGAAGTTTCACAATATGATAGCGGAGATCCATCTTGATACTGGCAGATTCAAAAGTCGTTGGCTTATGTATTATACAGAGGCCCGGCCTTCATGGTGATAGGTTCAAAAGTCGTTGGCTTATGTATTATACAGAGGTCCAGCCCTCATGGTGACGGGTTCAAAAGTCATCGTTATTTTACAAAGTTACATGTTTTATAGTGATCTAACTGCGTAGGCACAAAAGGGGGGAAAGTTCACTACTCGGTCGGTGACGTGAAGGGGGTGGCGATCACGCCATCTTCTTGGGCCATCCAGCTTGAAGGTCTCTGGTTGGTCGCGCCGCTCCAGCAGACGGTTTCTTGTATTGTATTTTGAATCTTCTCTGATTGATTGGATCAGTGACGTCAGAGGCCGGTAGACGATTGTAGAGATTATCCGGGAGAGGTCAGCTATGTCTATCTCCACCTCACTCATGAATAGTAGAAATGTGCTCGTCAGTTACTTTTGTGTCGGTCCGGTATTCACATCTAGTGCGGATGCACTCAGCAAAGTTGCCCCACTCGCCGACTTAGGACGTTTTGCAGCCAGCTAGAGTTTCTTGGTTGTCCAGGCCAGCATAGCAGACGTACGCCAACAAAATTCCTTTTAGAAGTTGAAAAGGGATTGTATAGAAAGATATTGTTTTTATATGGCTTGGTTATATTAGGAACTACAATAGAGAAGCATACTATTGTAGATGAATTGACTATTTACTGAGGTTTCTAGGCGCGGGTAGTATTCATCGGATGATATTTTCTTGGATCGGGTAGTATGACTACGTATGACAGTTCAGCAGCATCGGGTAGGGATGGGGCTTAGATGTAACATTACACCCTTGTAACGTTACACTGAAACAGCACTTTCCTTGAAATAGTGGTGTGGTTGGGCGTGGGGGGATCATCATGTGGCCACGCTCACAATGGTGAGCAAGCGAACTAAACGTCAAACTCGTGTGGTCTGGTTTACCTGTTTATTTGAAGGCATAGTGTTGGAATCCCACCCGGTTGTAGTGAGGCTTTTTTTCATAAATGGTTTTACACTCCTTCTCCACGCAAACACGGGTACATTTTCTCTACATTTTATTTGTATGTATATATGTATATATATAAAACTCTTGAGAATATCTATACATTCGAGTTTTTGTGGCGTTTCTATTTATTCTGGGTAGTATAAACGATAAGAAGACCAAATAATCAATTTTCTAGAATTTGTGTGTCTTCTGTTTGTTTGTTTGTTTGTTTGTTTGTTTGTTGCAAGTAAACTCAAAAAGTACTTATCGAATCTAGATGGGACTTCTTCTGTGTACTAATTATTTTTCCGGGAACAGGGTAGCCTGTATTCCATCTCGCTTCCACATCAGAGAAAGAAGCAGTGTCGAAAAAACACGGCGTAAATAAGTAAACATACGTAACTGCTGGTTGACGTGGGTACAAAGGATGACACTTGAGTCGAACAGTGGTTAGGGGGTGTGGGGTATTTCGTATATCTTCTGGAATATTCGTAAGCGCATAAAGCGTTGCTCTCAAATACGTTTCATTCTTTTCTAGCACTCGAAGTAGCACTGTGAATAATATTCTTGCTTGCTACTTGGTACTAAGCCAATAGCACACTTTTTTGTCTGGTATGATAGGGCGCTCATTTTAAGGGGTTATTTTAATTTAATTTTTTTCCTTAAAAAGTAAATTTAAACTATTTATTTTGATGGTCAACGCAAAAAATACGGCCACGTAAGAGAACCAATCTTGATATAAGGTCTTAAATTGTGGTTTTGGTAGTTAAGATGATTCGCTGAAAAAAATAACTTAGATTTCCCAAATTTACTGCGGGCGAAGCCAAGGGCAAAGACTGGTTGTAAATAAAATTAAGATAGCCTGGAGAGATAGTAAGACATGGCGGGAAAAAAAGAAGAAAAAAGAGCATTCCACACACTAACACTCAGATCATGATTGCGACGAACCAAGCTTTAAATCACTCGTTTTATTCAAAGGAAAAAACAAGCATTAGAAAAATAAAAGAATGTAGATTGTAGACTAACATAATGACATTCGTGGGATAAAAGTGCCAACTAGACTAGTAAAAGCTAATTCATGTATGTCGTCTATTCACTGTACGGCTAAACAATGTAATATTGTTAACATTCAGTTTTCCCCTTTCCCATTAATGAATCAACGGCCTGAGGAACGGATATTGAGTCTGCTATAGAGCTAAACTAATGTGTAAATCGTGTTCTGATATAAGAGGTTAGTTTAAAAAGTTCAATTTAGATACCTCTAGTAAATATATAAACTAGTCAATTTTTATTCAGAAACTTAGGGAATAATGGATATGAATTTCTCTTTATTTCTAAATTACAACATCAACGAGTTAGAATTCAATTCACAAGTTCCAAAATATGTTAGTAAATAGGCTTAAACAGCTGAGAATAATACATTAAATTATGTTATTGAATATATCTTCAGTGAGATTATCCCAATGAAGTATACAGTCCAATTTTTATAGGAGGAGCCTTTAGGAGCAAACAAGCATTTTTCTGGGGGGGCAAATTTGAAAATATTTCACTATCCAATTAGTGCTATAAATGTTACAGCTATATATAACATGACTTTACGTATAAAAATTATGTAGATGTAGTATCTTTTTCATCTGTCGTATTAGGCCTTCCCAATAAAAATTCCTACTGTTGGTTTCGTATGTGGTTGAATTTCCCAGCAGGCTCAGCGCTAAGGGACCACTTAACCTTCTGGATACTGGCTTAACACATTCAAAGTCTGAATTAGTGAGAGTAAATATGGAGAATGGACTATAAATTTACTTTTTTTTATCAATGCGTCTTCCAACCCGTTCGGGTTACACACTTAAGTACTAATTACGCTGTTGGGTTAGGAATTGGGAAGGTTGAATTTATAGAAAGTGAATCCGCATTTTCGTGGAGGGAGAGTGGAAAAACCTTTAGGAAAAACCATCTCAGTTCACCCGGCCGAGATTCGAACATCAATCTCCCCATCCTCGGCAGTCAAACTCAACACGAAACTAGCGCGTTAGCTAACTATGTCACCGAGGCGGGTAGAAATTTACTTCAATAAACGCATTTGGTAGAGCATCTTTCGTTAATGTTCTCCGAAACTAAGCTATCTACCGACAAGATGGCAAATTTCGGTGGTCAGTTTAATCTGGTAAAGCGCTTGGGGGTGCACTATTGAAGAGCTTGACTTAATTGTGAGGTATTATAAAGAGCCTATTATTTTATATATTATTCTTTACTTTCTTTCGATCCCTCAGAGAGAGAAATTTTGTGATCTTCAAAAAAATTGAGCTCGAGATCTTGATAAATGTCGAGGTTTCATGACCCTCTGAAACCTAAAAAGTTGTTTTCACGATGCCGTTCGACTGTGCGTCTTTTTATCTCGGGCCAAAACCGAAACCATTTCACCGACCAGGCTAAGATTTAGTATCTAGGGTTTTTCAGAAGGTTCCCCCCCAGAAATTTTTGAAATTAAACATCCAGCCCTATAATTAAGAGTGGTTTACTGAAGATCAAAAAGAGAGAAAATAGATTTTCTCTAAAAACAGATAAACATAAGAAAAATACATCAAAACAGTATCGAAGTAACATTACTGTTTATCATAGTGTCCGGGATAGTAAGAAAGTAACCGGCCCCATAATGTAGTTGTCAGTGCACTTGGCTACGAACCCAGGAGTCCCAAATTCTATTCCCGGCTGGTACTTCGAGTATTTTTCCCGAAAGGGTAACTACCCCAACGGTCACCAAGGTCTGGTTAATTAGGCCTAAAATAGGTTTTAAGTGTTTCCACTGGTTCCACACCCTCGTACTCACTATCACCATCCCCTCATCTCAACGGGACATGGAAAGGATGTACGATTAGTATATTCGGGCGTCCCCTGGGTAAAGGTACATTATTACTGGCTAATATTTCTACTATTGGGCTACCACTGATGTAGCCTGGGCATGTAATATTATTACTACGGTAAAAAATTCAAAAATCAAAACTAGAAAATAAAAAATAAATATGTTTTGACATTTGGTGTTAAAATGTGCCCTCGACAAGATTCAACTGGTCGACGAGACAAACTACATTTTATCTTTATCTCAATGGGTTTAATCAAATTAGTCTAAACTGAAACTACCCTCTATAGCACAGCTACTAAGAAAAGGAACACATAATTAAACAAACAACAAGCTTGCATCAAATATCTTATACCTTTTAATTAAGGCAATAAGCTATTTAACTTTCCACGAAGACATTATATTATTTTATTTTATTATAATGAGATCCGTTAGACTATAAGAAAATACCATACGAAAAATAAGATGTATTTTTATTTTGCAAATCAACAAATTATAATTATTAGTTTTCTTTGTTGCTTGACAATTTACAAGATTTAAGTCCTAAATTAGTTTTTAAAAAAAGTTTAAATACTTTCGTTTGAATAAGATGTTGGTGATGTCTTTAACCAGAAAGTGTCGTTCATCTTTTTACTTGTTTTACTAATCAACTTTGAACATTTGAAAACACGCAAATAGCTCGAACGGGAAGTAGGATGCAGTACCAAAAAAAAAAATCCGAAAATTTGAATGACCTTATTAGAGTTTGCCATTCAATTAAATTTTTCTATTTAAACCTAATACCAATAAGCTTAAACTTCAATGAATTCAATTGAAAAGTCACAAAATACAATTTTCAAACGATTCTAATTCTAAATTTTAATCATTTCAAAATGTAATGCACATATTATTTCAGCAGCAGATTTTATAATTTAATCGGATTTATTAAATCTGTGGTTTTCAGAATAACTCTACTCCTCTGATGGCTTGGTGAAAATAAATTAATATCTTTATTAATTTTGTCCATGATTATCCCTAATAATTTATCAACGCACATTAGCAACCTTGATGTTGAACGAACTAATTCTAAAAAATTATATTTTAATTATCAAATATTTTAGCTGGAATAAAAGTTTGGTAAAATGTGGTTTTAATATGAAAGGGACGTTTCCCAACACCAAAATATGAAATATGACACAGATTAATCAAACACAATTAATTAAACCAACTAAATTATTCTTTCTTGACGAAATAAAGTACTGTTCGCCATAGCGTAATAGCAAATCCACCCAATAAATATGTTTTAATCTTTGCCAAGGTCAATTTACACGAATGAATAATTGTTTTCAATTAAATAAAAGTTAATATTTTCTTTATGAACCATATTGTTTTTATTATAATTAATTTAAAACATTTTAAAGCATTCTCTTAAATATTTATAATTTTAATAAACGATATTTACCAAATAATTTATTTCATAGCTAAATAAACATGTTCATAAGAACACATCAAAATTTTACCTAAAGTAAATTAGCAAAATTAAAACTGCTAAGTCTTTTAATGACCCAAAGTTAAAAATAAATTAAAAATAGGTCATCAAATTTCCAAGAAAGTAGGCAACACTCAAGAAATGAATATAATCTATATATTAGTGGGTTAGAGCCTATTTTCAAATTCTTGATCGATGACTTGTCGATATTACCTCTTTTCTTCCTTCTAGGTCACATGACTTGTTCGTCGATTGAAAGATGGCATCACAGATAAAATAAGATGGATGGAATTTAAAACGTGCGGTGTATAGTTAAGTTCCTAATATTTAACCAGATTCTCAATTTTCTAAGATGCTTTGCCCCAATTATAAACTATGTTACAAATGTAATTAAAAATAGGTCCTATAAATAATAACATGTGGGTCAAATATGTTTAGTATTTTCTTAATTTTCCTCAACGTTATTGAGATTAACAGCGCTCTTCCAAAATTGGTTTAAAAACATGCTTGCATACAACCCAAAAGAATAATAAATAAAAAATATGTTTAGCTACATTTCAAACTCCTTTGAAGGGCGTAATAGAAAAAGATGCTCGATTTACTTCCATATATTCATCCAAAAAGTCATTTTATTTGGAGCTGTCATTTTTAAGAGATGCTATCATCAATATCTATAAAATAACACCAAATATTTATTGAAATATTATCAATTTTGACCGCAATGATTGTAATGTAAACAACTTTCACATTATAACTTGGTAAATAAAAGAGCTACACATATTTTCCCCTTAAAATAGTTAAGAGTGAGTTTTAATGACATAGGCTATATTTTAATATAGGACTAAATTATTATGTCAAACATATTTCGTATTACATTTAAGGAGATAATAATAAAAAACTTTTTGTCAAGCAATGTAAAATCTCTCTTCACTGGTGAGTAAGACTTTCACAAGGCCAACAACAAAATATTCAAACGAGGATCCAGAATTTGGTCTCAATCAGACGCTTTCACGACAAACATTGTGTTTGAACATTGTGTGATCCCTTAGAATGTGACTTTCATGTTATGTGAGTGAGGATGCATTTCCATTTTGGGATTAAAAGGTCAAATTGGTTTACGAAATAATCACAAAAAAAAAAATTTAACATGACAAGAGGAAGGTGAAGTTTAGTTACACTATGCCTGCAATAAAGTTTGGTCCTAATTCGATATTCGGATAAGATCAATGACTAAGATCCTACTAATTATCAATTTGTGACTACAGCATTTTATATTTTATGAGTCCATATCAGTGGGCACACGGAATAAACGTCAGTATCACCTGATATGGTTAGCCAGTGACGTGAAGGTCGGGGTTTTGAACTCGGCTTGGTATACTTTGGGGATTTTTACTAAACGGACCTATGTCGGTGGTCACGCTGATTAAACATCAATCTCACCTTGTCTGGCCAACCAAAGAAGGCGATGTAGGGGTCCAAATCCCTGCCGGGTGTCCTGATAGGGTTTTACCCATTAAAATGGTTTTCCAATCTCCCTACACGCGGATGCGGGTGAATTTACTTTGAATCCTACCATACTCCTCATACTTACTCAGTGTGATTAAGGTGGGGTTGTAGGGAACGCAAGAAAAGGGCAGTGTTTTTGCAGATTTTATAGCAAAACTTCTTTTTGGTCAAATTAAAGCAAATATTGCTGCATTAGAAACAAAGATTTTAATTATCTTCCCATGGTGATACCAACAGTTGTTGAATATTTGTCAAGGGTGTCCTGGAATTTAATGACAACTTTTTATCTTCAGTCAAAAAGTTTCCCATCTAATGCCGCTACGCTCATGACAGATATTCAACAACTGTTGATATCACAATGTGAAGAAAATTAAACTATATATATCTATTAAAGCAATATTTGATTTATTTTGGCCAAAAAAGTTTTACTATAAAAACTGCAAAAACACTACCCTTAAGGTGGAATGGAAGAATACGCAAAAAAAGGCCAGTGTTTTTTGCAATTTTTATTGAAAAATTTTTTTTGGTCAAAACAAATAAAATATTGCTTCAGTACAAATATAGAGTTTAATTTTCTTTACATTGTAATATCAACAGGTGTTTAGTATTTGTTATGAGCATGGCGAAATTATCTAACAAACTTTTTGAATGAAGAGAAAAAATTGTCATTAAATTCCAAGACACTCTTGAAAGATATTTAAAAAATGTTGAGGTCACCATGTGAAGAAAATTAAACTCTATGCTTGTAATGAAGACATATTTTATTTATTTTGTCCAAAATAATATTTTGCCATAAAAACTACAAAAACACTGGCTTTTTTTCCCCTTCCATTCCACTTTAACTCGAGTTACCTACAACCCCACCTTAAATGCGGATATCTTGGATGGGTAGTAAAACACGGTGCATTTTTTTTTCCCGGTAGTTCGTTTAATTTTAAAGAATTTTAGAAATAAATTAATAACGTATAACGTATTCATTTGCTCTACAAGTTGGTGAATATCACATAGAAAACAACTTGTAAAGAGCGCAAAGAGGAAATGAGGAATCTCGATAGTATCACGAGGTTTATTTTCATTTGTGCTTGCCATATTCGTAATTTAAGCGCATGATTTACTATCTCCATGAAATGATTTGATTTTTTTTTACGGATGGTGAATACGCCCGTATTATTAAAAGAGAATTACCACACTCATTAAAAGGATGAATGGTAAAGAGATGACGTCATCACATCACTGGCATGCAATAAAATGAAAACCAATGGCGGATCAAAGCGAATTAAAATCCTACAGTTATTAACGACCAAGAAATATTGTAAAATGAACTAATATAAAGTTACCAACTTATTGAGAACATTATTTTAAACGAACAAGAACAAACCTTTTCATTGCCTGGTAATTCTTCACATTTAATGCGTTATTTTTTTTACTCTTATTTTTAAAGCGTTATTTTAATTCACTATCGACTTTCTCTCAATAAATTCTTTAATGGATATCACAACAGGCCTATACTTACCAACATGTGGCCTGACCTTTAAAAACATTAAACATAGTTTATTTATTATCATTATTTTATTTATTCAACTAACATTTTAAAGTTTGATTATAATTTAATGGCTGCCATCCAGCAAGGCAGCAATAAATTTAATGTCACCATCTTCAAGTATAATCAAGTTTATTCACCCAAACTTCACATTTTCTGACTTTATTGGAGGCAACGTATAACCCGAACGGGTAGTAAGACGCGGTGCTAATAATAATAATTTATTGGAGGTGTTTGTATTATTCTATTGTTTATAAAAATGTATGAATCCTATTTTGAAAAATAAAGATAAACATAAAACTAATGGGTCGAGTTCGAGCCGGATTTGAATGAAAACATCGAGGTTTTTTCTAGTTCGAGTAGTATAGATAATTATTTGTACAATCAATATTTAAAGTTGAATTTTTGTAATAGATCCATGCATAGACAATAAAAAAGCTTAAGCATATTTTTTCCCCCCAGAACAACACTTATTTACCCGCTTCGGTGGCCGCATGGTCTAAGGCGTTACTCTCCCAGTAGACTAGCCTGCCGATGACGGATAGATTAAGGTTCGAATCTTGGTTGGGTGTATTGGGGTGGTTTTTTTAAAATGGTTTCCAACCTTCTCTTTCCACGAAAATGCGGTTACATTTCCTTTAAACATAAGCTTCCTAGTCCCTAAAACAACTAGCACAATTATTACACACTATTTTTGTGAAAAAATTTATAATCACACAAATTTGAATGTTTAAATAAATTGAATATAATTGTACAATTTTTTTAACTAGACAAAAGGAAAGATTGAGGGATTATATTTAGTATGAAATTATATCTTAAAATTGAATAAAATTAACTTAGCTAAGAATTTTCGAGAAAAAGATTGAAAATTCGGAGTATCCAAATTTTTTTGTTTTTTAATCTTCGAGTCGATTTCGAGCATATATTAAAACTCGACTCGAACTTGAATTTTCGAATACTCGCACATCCATACTAAAACTAAAAGTTACCGATAGATGCCTCAGATGTGGGAAACATCTCTAAGATAATAAGAGAACTTAAAGCTATGCACAATCACCTCTAAGATATTTGGTTGAATAGATTCGCAGTGGTGATAGCTAGAATGCCCAGGTCTTCGCGTGATGAGAAAAGAGGTAAAAAAACAATCGATTTGGGGTTCACTATAAGCGGTGTTTACGTTACTAGCGTTACTAGCTTTTAGATGGGTCAGGAAATTGAAAAAAAAACATTATCATCAAATAATAAACCTATGGATAGCTATTCAATTACAAACCCCATCTATCATTTGAGGCAGGGATACAAACTAGCTGGGCTACCTATAAGTTTGAGGCATGCACATTAATGGGAATGTCTTGATAGCGCAAATCAGGGTTTGTGCTTAGGTTAAATATTGATAAATCTAGTAATAATACAAGAGTTTGGTGATTACTGGAATAAATAAAAAATTATCTTCTAAGAACCTATGGAAACGTAGACCTGTGAACATTGCTTAAAATTTGAAATTTTCCACTCTAAAAAATCCGAAAATCTAAATAGTTAGGTTGAATATTAAGACCTAAATGTCCGTGAAATGGAAGGTAACTGGTATAGGAGTGTAGAATGGCTATTTGTGAATCAAATAATGAAACTTATTAGGGGATCAAAACACAAATATTTTTGTGATTTGTATTTTACTCCTCCCTGTTTGTTCTCCTACTGCTGGACAGCTCCATCTAGTGACATTAATTAACCCACTTGGTTTCTGGTGTTTTCAAACCTCTGCTTAACTAATCTAGTATCCTTGTCTCGTAGTAACACAAAACCAATCATTAGTTAGTAAAAAAAAATGATACCCGCAAAATAATAATAAGTTGTTTCTCTGAAATATGGCATGTACATTCAAAATGTAGCTCAATGTCTCTCTTCCTAAAGATGACTATTTATATTAGAACTCTTTCTTTTCATCTTTATAAAAAAAAAGTTTCCTTTGTAAGCTATGAGATTTATTTTTTATTTTTTATTGTATAGTCATTCGTCATTGCCATTTTATGAACAAAAAAAAACCTTATTAAGAGTAAGCTTCCGTTATACATTTTCAAATAAATAAAACTGAAGATTTTAGTCTCCAAAGAATTTTAATATTATATTTATTACTTTTTTTTCAGCTAAAAGGCTCTATTTACTACCGATATTTGTTACTGCGTTATGAAACCAGAACAATCGCAGAGCGCCAATGGATTTAATATTAGGTTTAACATGATTGTACAATGTAATAAGATTGTGATATAAGACTAAATTGTCCTATTCGTGTAGGAATAAACTTTTTTTTAAATAGAAAGATATTTTTGTTTGGGTTACTTTGATATACTTTTAATATTTTATTGGTGTTATTTTATCGGTACTATAGATATGTATAAAACAAAAGTGATAGCTATAGATAACACAACTTGACGTATGAATATGTGAAAGTTAAAGTAACTTTACTAACTGTCAGATATGGTTCTTACTATCAAAATTGGACTGTACATAACACCCGCACCAGTGGACACGCGGAAAAAAAAGTGTCAGTACCATATTTTCTGGTTTGTTGAGAACGAGGTCAGGGTTTCAATCCCAACTATGAGTATTGTTGGTGGTTGTTCTAAAATAAATTGCAAACAGTTTCCCACTATCTATTCAAGCAAATTCGAGCACATTTCCTATAAATTCAATATTTATTACACCTACCATATTATGGTAATTAGTTTAACTTGACCAGCCTCGGTGGCGTGGTTAGCTAACGCGCCAGTCGTGTTGAGCCAGACCTTCGAGGACGGGGAGATCGAGGTTCGAATCTCGGTCGGGTGAACTGGGGGTGGTTTTTCCTAAATGTTTTTCCACTCTCCCTCCACGCAAATGCGGGTTCACTTCCTCTAAATTCAACCTTCCCAATTCCTAATCTATTAGCGTAATTAGTACTTAAGCGTATAACCCGAACGGGTAGTAAGACGCGGTGCAAATAGTAATAAATAGTTTAACATGACCAACTTCGGTGGCTATATAGTCTAAGGCATCACTATATCAATAGGCTAGATTGCCGATCACGAGGAGATCGGGGTTTGAATTCCGGCCGGGTTTATTTGAGGTGGTTTTCGCTCAACGTTTTTCCACTCTCCATGACTATGCGGCCACCGAAGCGGGTTATTTTTTTAATCTGATTTAACTATTTAAATATGGGATTATTGAAGATTGTAAGCACAATGTCGTGTCTATATGAAACGAAATAACGGAAAAGTTCATTACGATCTCTAAAATACATTTTTTTTAATTATTCAAAATACAAACGTGACGCTATTATTATTTATATTAAAAATTAAATTCGCGTTTAACGACATCATGTTTTATACGTAAAATTGTTTTCTCTTACAAACTTCGAAGGCGTGGACGATGAATGTTATAACTACTTGGGAAAGCTTTCTACATTTCGTTGTTCGAGAATTCAACTTGGTGACCTAATTTCATTCATTGAAACGAGCCAGCTCTTGGGAGCCATTGTCTTTTTTCTCTTAATCAAAAGACACTAGTGTTCCTGCCTGAATGTGACCTACTAGGGTCTCAAACTCGGCTCGGTTACATGATAAACGAGTCAAAGGGGGGTGAGGTTGGTGGGGGGCGGGGGGGGGACACAATGGGACGTGAGCAGGAATGTAATTTCAAGCTTCACCCCATTTTCCCATAAGGTAACCCCACTCACTACAATACATACATTGTAAGTTGAGTGGCGAATTCCACATTTAATTACTTTCCTATACCTACAGCGAGAGGAAGAAAGTTTCTTAACAGTTTCAAAGAGATTTATTAAAACAATTGTCAAAATATTCATTCATATGTGAAATAAAGTGATCTTCAACCTTTCACATATACAGAATTATTCAAATTCCCAGGTGAAATATTATACAGATTGTAAGGGTTGACAATACAAGCATTTCCACAGTGAACTTTGGATCAGCGACGCCAATTGGCGGTGCTACGAGACGTCAAATTTAGCGCTGCAAGCACCTGGGAGGTAGGCAACTCATCATTAAGTTAACGATGTTTTTTTACTTCATAGAACTGTTAGCAACATGTCATATTAATAAAATATTATCTCGAGATTTCGTTACCTTATAAAACTATTTGCAACATATTACATCAATGAAATAATATCTCAAGGTATAATTATACTTTGTGAACTGTTCGCAGCATATTATGTGAATATCTCAAGATCTTATTTTACTTTTTATGACTGTTTGAAGTATATTATAATGAATTAAAATATATTATCAAGCTCGTATGTTACTTCAAAGTATAATTAAATAATTAATGTTAATTTCCGAGTTATAAACTTGACTGAAACATTGTTGTTCATTTGTTTATGTTTGTTAACTCCTTAAAATACAAGTATCAAACAAAAATGTTTGGTCTATTTTCTTTTTATAATGAAGCTGATATATGTTTTTAATTTAAATTGGTGGTATTTGAGAGATTTTTTTCGTTGTTAATGGAATTGTATCCTTGAAGTCAGGGGCGGATCCAGATCATTTTCATAGGGGGGTCATAGTTGTAAATAACATAGTAACTTGCAATGTTAGATTTCTGTTTGAAACCTTTTAAAAGTTTCTCATTCATATTTGATCTTATGTATGTTTTAAACCGTGGTCATCCTCACCAGTTTTTTAAAATCAGATAGTTTTTACAAACTATTTGGAGTGACCCTCCTTCAACAATTTTTTGAAAAATCGTTCACTCTAGAAGCTATGAAAAGTCTTGGCCTTGAATTTTTTAAATTAGATTTTTTTATAAGTGTTCCTCACCAAGAAATTTCTTAAATTTGGATGCCCCTGTAAGCTATTTAGAGTGATCCTCACCTTAATTTTTTACGATAATTATATACCTCTATGAGATAATCTTTGAAGTGGTCTTCCACCGACAACATTTTGAAAATTGAATTATTTCAGAAACTAAACTATTTGGGGTGGTCCTCTCCTGAAAATTCTTCAAAATGACTTGCATCTAAAAACCATTTGGAGTTGTCCTCCCCCAGACATTTTGAAATTTTGATAACCTTGGAAGCTATTTAAAGCTTTCCTCCTCGGACTGTTTCTGCCAGTTATATGCCTCTAGTCTTAGTTATTTGATGCGATCTTTTCCAGCAAATTTTTAGCAGGAGAATGCATCAAGAAGTCATTTGGAGCTTGATTTAAGGCAAGCCATCTTTCAGCTTCATATTCGATAATATCAGAAGATTTGAAATATATCTGGGGGAGAATTTATTCCAGGTGCGCAGAGTTCCCCACAGTTCCACTGCTCCTGCTATCCACACTATGCTATATTCGATATTCGTGGATGAACTGCTCTCAGGCGATTATTAGTCTTCTTTGATGTTTGGTAGTCTACCGTCTCTACGCGGAAAAATGTTTGTTACTCACTATACAAGATAAATATTAAAACATAAAAACGAATATTTTTTTCACATTTGCATGAGTCATATCGAACAGTGAATAAACGTGGGCAAATAACGCATGTGTGGACCCGGCTTAAGAGGTGTATGCGCGTAAAAAGATAAAAAAAAATTGTATAATTAATCTGTGTTGTTTTCTTTCTAAAATTTGAACTTATATATATATAACTTTTATAGGTGGGTTAACTGACCCTTTACTTGAAGTGTATAGTTCATTGTTGAACTGTCACCATTTATAATATTGTAGACTTTGTTAACCCATTAATAACTATGAAAATGATATGTTTGTCTACAGATTTAGGTCTCAATTACTTAAAATAATTTAATTTTAAACTATCAATCCAAATTTGACATCATTTTAATGTATTTTAACTTTTTTTCTCCCCGCATCTTAAAAACTATAGGGTTGTACTCATAATATAGTAGGAATGAGAAATGTAGAATTTGAAAAAAGGTACCCACATTTGTTTTGAGGGAGAGTGAAAGCATTAAGGAAAACTCAACCATAGTACACCCAACCGGGATCCTAATGCCGGGATCAGTCTCAACTTAATGTTAAGCGTATAACCCGGACGGATCCGCCTCGGTGGAGTAGTTAGCTAATGCGCTAGTTTCGTGTTGAGCTAGGCTGCCGACGACGGGGAGATCGAGGTTAGAATCTCGCTCGGGTAAGCTGGGGTGATTTTTCATAGATGGATTTACACTCTCCCTCCATGCAAATGCGGGTTTAATTACTCTATAGTCATCCTTCCCCATTCCTAACACACTAGCATAATTAGTACTTAAGCATATAACCCGAACGGGCAATAAGACGCGGTGCTAATAATAATAATTATTATTATTCAATACAAACTTAAGAGTTTAATTTTATTCGCATGGTGATACCGACCATTCTCGACTATTTGTCATCACACGCCAGAACTGTGAGAAAACTGTCAATGTGTGGGGTAGGCTTGTTGGAAGGACAGTCGACGCGCGGCCTAGCGGTCGAGTTGGAATTCCATACCTGTGGCATCTCATGTCAAACACCAAACCTCTCAGTCTGTGGGGGCAAAAGGCGAGATCTTGCGGCAGGCGAGAGAGATTCATCGCGCATACTCAATGCACTTTGCTCTCCTCATTACTCGAGTTTTGTTGATACTTTAGTTCCTAAAGTGTGGTGTGGTGAATTTGTTATTATATAATTTGATTTGTATTTTCTTTTCAATGCGGGGTTTCACTAGAGTACTCAAGAAGTCAAAACAATCATCATTAATGTAAAGATAGCTTCTGTAATCTTCATGGTTGTTTTTCCGTAACTCCTTCAAAAGTACCATGTCAGACAAATTATTCCTTTTTAGATACCACTTCATACATCAAAACCTCCTTCTAACACGTTTCCTTCTTCTGTTTTTTTCCTCAATGACACTAAATGCTACAATAATAGCTGCCATTTTTCTTTTCCGATTCATTATGAACCTCTCGTCATGAGTGCTTGTAGGAAACTGGAGCTTCATCCGTGGTCAGACCTGCACTTTCAGCCTCTAGTTCTGTGGACAAACGAAGCAACAGTTCTGTCGTGTGACAGGTCCTACATGTGACCTTTCACAGGCCGGACCTGCCAGTTTGTGGGGGAGCTTAACACTGCTATTTAGTACTTCAACTGTTTCGCAAGTATCGTTCCTTCATTTGTTTAGAGTGTATGCAAGCTATATTTTACTTTTAAAACATGATTGACGACGAGTATAACATAACACTTAAATATGAAGAGTAGAAAGTGCAAAAAAAACTTAACTTCAATACAATTAGTTTGAAGGATAAATATTTTATTGCAATGTAATTAAAGTATATATCAACAGTAAACGATACATAAATAGTCACAGATAACACTGTTAACAAATAGTACAGATCACAGAACATCATCTATGTTCTCGAATGCTGATGTTTGGCTCAAGCTGTAACGTTAAGTTACGTGACTCATGATAACCCACCACTGGTTTCTTTACGATAAGTGAACTATAAGTGAGCGTTACGTTAAGTTAAAGTTAAGTTGATTGTGAATCCGGCATAACGGCATTAGATGAGAAACTTTTTAAATTAAGAGAAAAAGTTGTCCAAGACACCCTTGATAGATATTCAAGAAATTTTCAGGTGAACTTTATGTTTGTACTAAAGCAATATTTGACTTATTTTGACAAAAAAAAAGTTTTGATATAAAAACTGCAAAAACACTTACCTTTTATCACGTTTTCTACATTTACTCCTTACTAAAGCAAGTAAGCTGTTCCAGTGATTGTATACAAATCTTAATCTTGATCACTATTATGTCAAACGAAAAGGTTTAAATGCAAATAAAACAACTTTAAAGATACAAAGACGGTAAACTTTTATGAAAGCTTGAAAAATCAATTGATTGAAACTGATTTTTACGAAACTTGACAAACAATTAAGCCTATTCTTCGTAAAACAATCATAGATTGATTGATATGGTTTCCCCATATGATACATAATTATGAGGCTAAGATTCTCAAAACATACCCTGGTTTGAGCTATACGACATAATCCTGGCGCTAAGATTGTCAAAACCTACTTTGTTTAGAGTTAAGTGACAGAGTTATGATTTTAAGACTATCAAAACCTATTCTGTTTGGAGTTACGTGACATAATTATGAATCTAAGATTGTCAAAACCTACTCTGTTTGGAGTTACGTGACATAATTATGATTCTAAGATTATCAAAACCTACTCTGTTTGGAGTTAAGTGACATAATTATGAAACTAAGATTGTCCAAACCTACTCTGGAGTTACGTGACATTATTATGAATCTAAGACTATCTAAACCTATTCTGTTTGGAAAAACGTGACATAATTATGAATCTAAGATTGTCAAAACCTACTCTGTTTGGAGTTACGTGACATTATTATGATTCTAAGATTGTCAAATCCTACTCTGTTTGGAATTACGTTACATAATTATGATTCTAAGACTATCAAAACCTACTCTGTTTGGAGTTACGTGACATAGTTATGATTCTAAGAATATCAAAACCTACTCTGGAGTTACGTGACATAATTATGAATCTAAGATTGTCAAAACCTACTCTGTTTGGAGTTACGTGACATAATTATGAATCTAAGATTGTCAAAACCTAGCCTGTTAGGAATTATATGACATCATTTTGACGCTAAAGTGAAAATAACTACCACCACTTCAGAGTTAAAAATTCATTCTAAAACACTAATAATCTACATGGATATATCGGCATACTAAGGTATATTCTTAGTACCTCGAGCTTGTACATAGAAATACCCCGTGTCAGGGTGGGGGAAAGTTTCCCCCTCTGTTCACCAGAGGGATGCAGGGACGAGGGTAGAATGCTACCCCTGCGGCTGTTGGTACAAAGCCAGGCAATGAAGGGTGGGAGGTCACACCTTTGAAGACTAATATTAGAGACAGTGTAGGTGGTAGTCACGTCATCTGCGCGATAACAGACGACATACCTGGGTAAGAACAGGAGATAAACTGATAGGTATTTCTTTGGAGGAACGTGATGTTGTTATAACAACGCACGAGACTTTACACTCCCCAACCCTCTGACCATAACACCCACTACAATAGTGTTAAAATATTTAAATATAGCTTTAATTAACTCGCGCCACAATATGTTTAGTTGATGAGTGTTAGGGGATTGTTTTAAAGATTTCAATCAAACATGATTCACCCTTGACCCTGTTTAGATGCCTGTTTTGGTTCATTTCCCCACTACAAGAGGCTTTATAACTATAATATATATTATTTAAATTGTCGCGTTTGGCGTACAATGTTTGTGAAAATAATTGTATGTCTTGTTCTATTTTCAGAGTTTGAGTTCCTTTATAGTTTTGGTACTCCGTTACTTGTTCCTTGATTATATGAATCAAAAGTAATTATTTATACCTGTAGTCTAATTGTTCAGTACCACAGTTGGTGTGCAGATTACTCTAATTGGTACACGTTCTACTTTAAGGCTAACCAATTGCCATTAAAATGTGTGTTACCTTTTGGAAAATACAAAGGTATGTTCTGTGGCCGGCAATGATTACATTTTACTATATTATTCGTGTTATTTCAAAGGTATTGATAGAAGAATCAAAGTGACAGCTGCAGATAACATAGCTTGGCGTATGTATACGTGAAAGACATTAGAGTAACTTTTTAGTTTTCAGATAAGCTGTTTCCTACTAAACTTGGACTGTACATAATGTGCTTTCTTTGTGGGAGAAAAAGTTCCAAAACCCTGTTTTCAAAGTTATAAAACTCACCAAAATAAAATGATAAATTCTCATTACATAATATACACAAAAGATTCACATAGGTATGTCTGGGTGAATATGAAAAACATATTTTTTATGAGCTTCATTTTTACTTTCTCTCTATCTTACAGGTAGAGAAAGTATGGTGATCGTCAAAAAAATCGAACTCGAGATTTTGATGAATTTTGACGTTTCATGACTTCCTGAATCCGAAAAAGTGGTTTTTGAATTTCCGTCTGTCTGTCTGTCTGTCTGTCTGTCTGTACCTCCAACTAGAGCCTAAACTATTTTACCGATTGAGCTGAAACTTGATATCTAGGGTTTTCATAGGGTTGCCCCGAGGGGTTTTTGGAATTGGATATCTACCCCTAAAATTAAGGGTAGTTTACTGAAGGGAAAAAAGAGAAAAAGTCGATTTTCTCAAAATCGGCTCTAACGATTTTGATTAAATTTCATTTATGAACATTAATAAATATTCCAAACAAAATGGCTACTCTCAATATTTCGGCAAAATGGCTTTAAGGGCTCCGGTCTGATGCGTAAATTAACATTTTTTATAATAGCTCCGAAACTATTTGAGATATGAAATTACTTAGCATTACAAATATGTATATATATTTATAATACAGATATTTTATCCGAAACATATTTTTATAAAATCAATAACTTTCAATCTATACGCAATTATATGAATTTTTTAACTTTTTGGACATTAAAGTTTAAGTATTGCGACCGTAAAAAAAAACTAACCTGAAATGTTGATGGATGTCGACGTCTCATGACCCCCCGAACCCTAAAAAATAGTCTTTGCAATGCCGTCTGTCTGTGTGTCTATAAAAACTTAAAATTAAGGGTAGTTTACTGAAGGGCGAAAAGAGAAAAATTTGGTTTTCTCAAAATCTGCTCAAACGATTTTGATTAAAATTCGTATCTAGGCGTTGATTAAGATTATAAATAAACTGGCTATTTTCATTTTCCTATGAAAATGATTTTTAGGGTACTTTACAGAAGCGTTAATTTCCGTATCTCCACAACTATTTGAGAAACTAAACAACTTATCATTGCAAAATTGTAGGACTATTAGAAATAAAAAACTTTTATTTGACATATATTTTTATAAAAGCAGCAGTTTCTGAGATATTTGCAAATATATTAATACAATTTTGTGAGCTTTAGTTGTAAACATATACTACTTAAGTCTTAACGCAATAATTCTCCAATGCCATAGAGTAATTAAATATAAGTATCTAAAAAAGTATGTTATTTTTCCTTAAATCTCTTAGGAGAAATGTTTGCATAGCAATGATCTATCTCCATTTTAGACTCAATAGTCAATATTTACATTTTTTATTGGTCAAAATGTATAAATGAATAATTAAATATCAATGCGATGACTTGAAGATCTGCAACACCTTATAAAATGTTAAAGTTTTAACCAGAAATCGAAATTTTAATACAAAGTGTTGAAGACATTAAACTGTTTGAAATGTTCTAAGGTGGACAAATATGCGCCTCTTTTCTCATTGATTATATATCATTGTAGATTATTTTATGCATGTTCTTATGTGGAGTGGTGATGATACAATGTACATTATTCCGTTCAGAAATCTTACGAGTTTATAGAAAGAGAGAGAAAGTCTGTGCGGTGTGCCGTACCATTTATTTCTATTGGCTTAATATTTATGATAAATATACTCAAATTATGTACTTGAAAATCTCCCCTTGGTCCTACTATGAAGATTTAAAAAAAATGTAATGGATACATTTAAAATCAATATTATGCATTCTTATTTATTTGCCTTGAAATGAGAAATATGGTCAAAAACTTCCAGTAGGATTAACAGTTAGGAATAAGGGAGGGTAAAATTATAAAAAGCCGGTTTTATTTACCAGAAAAAGTTTTTATCGTAGTATATAATAGTTTTATTATCTGACAATCGAACAATAAAGAACGTGTTTAGACTCAACACATATATTCATAAGAATTTAAAAGTTTAAAAAAGTTAGCTGATAATAACAAACTACAATTTCAACACAGGGGGAAAAAATACCACTTTTAACCCTGCTAATAAGCACAGCTTTGATTACGTTTTATATGCCACCATGTATATTTAAATTCAAGGGTGGAATTTGAGCCAGTCATTTTTTGATCAAGATTTGTCTTTTTTGAGTGTAAGACTTTATATCAACTGTATAATTCATCGTTAGTAAATTATATCTTGATTTGAATTCCTTTTAATGATGTAATTAAAGGAGACAATGGTGACAGCTCTTTTTTTTTTAACCACTAGGAATAATTAATACGTCTTTTACATTTCAAATTTAAGTTTAATTTTTTCAGGAGGTGGCGGAAAATACTTACATTTCTAAATATTTCGATATATTTGCCCTTTGTAATCAATTATAAATAGTAGCTAGGTAATTATTTGTGAACAAACCAATAATAAAAACGGAAATTAAAAAAAAACTTGCGTACTTAATACTGCATGAAAAATAAACTAAAAGTAAACATGAAAAAATTACAGGGTTTATTACTTTCTCTCGACCCCTCGAAGAGAGTATTGTGATCATAAAAAAAAATCCAACTCAAGATTTTGATAAATTTCGTCGTTTCATGAGCTCCTGAAACAAAAAAAGTTGTTTTTGCGATGCCGTCTGTATGTCTTTTAGTTTTTGAACACCAAATACGAGAACTATTTTCTAAAATTTGGGCCTGCCCTAACTTAAGCAAATAAAAAACAAAGGAAAATGCGTTTGCCAATTAGTGTACAAATCCTTTGAAATAAATATGATTTAAATTAAATGTATGATTCGGACACAATGTCAGAATATCGTATTCATATAATATTTAATGTTTTGTTTTTGTGGCTTCCTACTTATGAAACAAGATTGATAAATGTTATAATAATTATAAGTAATATTATTTTTATGATTTTATGTTATTAACATACCTAATTTTGATTATAATATAAACAAATATCAAACATTATAAAAGTTTGGATCAAAGAATACCTCTTCAAACGAAGCGACATTATTTACTGTGCTGTTCCAGTCCTAGTACAAGGAAAAAGGTGGACAGCCATTGTGAAGGTAATGAATGGCGAGTTAGCAAAGTACACCGTGTAGTTTTTGTAAACACTCTTTTTTGGAAAGGGGGCAGTAGGGAGAGGAGAGCGCACCAGATGAAATATGGCACCAAGTTTAAGTTGGCTTGCACTTGGGGACTGTGAGAACCCTCCCCTTCTTACCCCCCCTCCCTAACCTATTCATCAACCATGCTACACCCGGAGATTTGTAGTTTACAACACTCAGGTTCTCAACACCCAACAGGCCTGAGAGTGTTTTCATTAGATATTCAACTAGGGATGGGCTAAACCATGATTTTTCGATATCGGTGATTACCGTGACCGTGATTGTAAAATATCGGTGATTAATATCAGTGATTATTCAAGGTGACCGGTAGTCACAACGTTTAGTTGACTGATATTTTTTCATTGTCGCAGTTTGTTGGCAACTTTCCAGTCTCTAAAGATGAATAATAACAGATTTATTTTTGTTAAAATTAAAAAAATTCACGTTGGTAGTCAACGGACTAAGAACAAAAACTAACTTTGAGGAATATTAATATACAATATTGCTTTATAAAATGTAAGTTATTATATTTATTAATGTCAACTATACCTGTTGTATGGTAAGTTATATAATTATTATTATGTTTGGGTTAGAAAAGTAAATTTGAGAAACATCCAACATGTTATTGTATTGAAAAGTTTAAGGAGATAGAGTCCGCCGCCACAAATTAATTAAGTGGAGGGTCTTTTTGAAAGAATATTTATTGAAACATGAGAATTAAGGACATAGACCGCTACTGCCCGCACCTGTGGGTCACCATATCGCAACCGATATTTAATCAGTCACAGTCGTAGCTTACATACTGGAATGCTGCTGTCGCCGTCTGGTGAGAGTATCGCTAAACACCGATCACTGATATCTCAATCACTGATACTTTTGAGATCCAGTCACTAGGAGTGACGGTGAGCACGGAGTAACGGTGAAAAAAAAATCACCGTCAATGAAATATCGCCCATCTCTATATTCAACAGTCCTTATGGACTTAACTGACTAGCCTCTGCGGGCCATTGTGCAAATAACTTCTGCAAGAATTAAAACAACTCCTCTATGCAGACTACCAGCTCCTCGATACAAACATCAAAGCAACTACTTACTGTAACTATCAAAATATCTACTTGCTGCAATCATAAAAACAGCTACTTACTGCAACCATCAAAACATCTACTTTCTGCAATCATAAAAACAGCTACTTACTGACTTACTGCAACCATCAAAACATCTTCTTGCTGCAATCATAAAAACAACTACCTATCGCAACCATCAAAATATCTACTTGCTGCAATTATAAAAACAACTACTTAATGCAACCATCAAAACATCTACTTTCTGCAATCATAAAAACAGCTACTTACTGCAACCATCAAAACATCTACTTTCTGCAATCATAAAAACAACTACCTACCGCAACCATCAAAACATCTACTTTCTGCAATCATAAAAGCTACTACTTACTGCAACCATCAAAACATCTACTTTCTGCAATCATAAAAACAACTACTTACTGCAACCATCAAAACATCTACTTTCTGCAATCATAAAAACTACTTACTGCAACCATCAAAACATCTACTTTCTGCAATCATAAAAATAGCTACTTACTGCAACCATAAAAACATCTACTTTCTGCAATCATAAAAACAAATACCTACCACAACCATCAACCATCAAAACATCTACTTTCTGCAATCATAAAAACAAATACCTACCACAACCATCAAAACATCTATTCATGCAATCATAGAAAAACTACTTACTGCAATCAACCAAACTACCACCGATTACAATCCCTAATACTTGCTGTGAGACACCACATAACTACCTATTACCGGCAAATAGATAATCTACCTGCTGCTCAGACTGCGTGCCAACTACATATTGTGGGTCAACCAAATGTCAAATACAGGAAGGTTGGGGGTTTGAAGTCTGGCCGAGTGTATTGAAGGTTTTTCCTAAATGATTTCCAACTCTCTTTACAAACAAATTATATCATATTTCTCTAAGTTCTACACTTTGTCCTTGTTATATTAGAGTAAATATAAGCATAGTACACAAGGATATTGAGACATGTACCACGTCTTAGTATACATTACATCATATATCAACGAAAAAAGGGCCAAAATTGTTTGTTAAATTTTAGCTCTAACTATATTAATTTGCTCCTAATTTTGAGTTTACACAATATAAGCAAACAGGAAAACTCCCCATTCAGCTCAGCCGTGTATTTGTTTGCTTTCCGTTTCAACAGTCCCCCAGCTCTAGTTTAGCAGAAACAGAAACAATATCGGCGAATAAATGAACTAACAGACTCGTTAATGCAACCCCGGCCATATTGTTTTTATTTGGTACTAGCTGTTGTGCCTGTTCTTCGCGAGGCGAACCTATAAAGTAGCTTGGTTCCTTTTTTAGAATATAAAGTTAGCCAAAATGAAAAGTAGCTAAATATTAAATTATTTTGAAATGTTAATACTTTATTAGTTTAAATTGTCTGACAAAATGTTAAACGAAGGATAGCTAAAATATTTTGTTAGAAGAGGGATGTAATCTAAATATGTGTTAAAAGATTTTTTTTATCTTTTGGAGGTTTAAGTTTAACTTCTTTATAGACAGTATTTAGTCTTGTCTGTTGGTGTTAATAAAAAAATATTATTTTGAGAAATGACCCTATAACACGCAATGTAGAACTGTTAGTGTGAAAAGAAAAGTCTTTTTAAATAAGCCCTTGTGTACCTTATGGAATGGCCTTAAATCTTAATTTTCAACGTTTATGGCCTAATAATAATCAGCTATTTTGAAGAATATATTTTTCATTTTTAGTAATTTTCTAGAGAATCTTATTTTAGGTCCAGCTTACATATGAACATTTACAAAACACAATGAGGATTGTTTTAAGTTAAAATATTCCTCCAGATTTTGATAATTTAGTAAGTGGGAAGCGATGGCAGATTTCCAACAAACAGTAGATATGATAAATTACTATCCTGACATTTTGTTTTAAATGAAAAATCTTTGAATTTTGAACTAAGTTTTTTATTATTATTGTCCTTGTCATAACTACTTTTTTTTAGCAATTGTTTTTAATATTGTTAATTGACAATAATTTTTTTTATTTGCCTTTTGAGCCTGCATTAAAAGAAAATATGTTTGTAGAAATCAATGTTCTTTAAGAATGAAAAGGGGTAAAGGGGGAAAAGTAAGCTTTTTAATTCTGTATAAACATTTAAAATGTATAATATAATAATAAATAAAAATCGTATATTCAGCCCGCAATGCCACCTTAATTATATAGTGTGGTCCTTGCACTTGTTTGAGTTTGACACCCCTGGCCTAGTGGGTAGCATTCCTGGCTACTAACTAAGATGTTCCAGGTTCGATTCTAGGCGGTAACAAAGGTATTTTTCCCGAACAGTGGCGTATTCTGATAAATTTAACAGGTATGCTGTTCTATAGTATTCGCAAGAAAAGTTTGGTGATCCATCCTCACGAAAAA